>VZRZ01006170.1:348888-439850 GCA_013398175.1 Climacteris rufus | reverse complement strand
CCATGGCAGGGGTGGGATGGGATGGGATGGGATGGGATGGGATGGGCAGGAGGGATCACAAATGAACTAAGCCAGGACTGAGTGTCTGGAAAACAGGGACAGCCTGCCCTGTTGGAGATGTACCAGGGAGAACTTCATGGGTCTGCTTGGCAAGGCAGGGCTGATCCTTCAGGGCAATCCCCAGGAGAAGGAAACCAGCCTGTTTGATAGGATAGAATCCAGATTTCTAAGCAGGATTCATGTCAGGACAGATCCCTAAAGGAGCCACTTCCCAGCCCAGCTGGCATTTTTAACTCATCTCAACTCTGGACTCGAAGTCTGCAGTCAGCCCTCCAATATCATCTTCAGAATAAGATACTGCTTTTCTAGCAGAACAAAAGAACCATTAATGACACCAATTAACCAGTGTAATTCTCATTTACACCTCTTTATTACCTTCCACACACAGTATGTGATACATTATACATCCCATTAATTGTTAACATACACGCAAGTCAAGATCTTTTATTATACTGGGTCATCTATCATTGATACAGAGATATAGATATTTTATAGCTGAGCCAACTAACACTGGTGTAGAGCAGAATCTATAACCATTTCCACATCAAATCTGATTGTGTTATTAAGCCCTTTAGAAGTGCTTAATATGTAATTTGGCCTCCTCCCAGATGGCATTTTGGAGAAGGGAACAAAAAATAGAATTTGGGGTAAATTGTATTAATTTTGTAGGGGTTTTTTTGTTTTGTCTTTTTTTGGAAATTATTTTTACTATTTTAAAGGTAGACGTGTTGAACTGTAAATTCTACTGATTTAACAAGCATAATTGTTTTCTTTTAATTAACTGGAAACATAGAGGAATTAGTGAAGGGGCAGCATTTAAAGGGAATCTAAGTGGGAGTTACTTTTTAAAGAGCCAATGATTTTTGCATTTTCAAAGGACAAAATGTCCAAATGATAATGTAATAGATGTAGCATTCTTTGCTTATTCCCTGCACAACTCCAATTATCTATGGGCTGCATATTGCCCACAACTATTGACATATCAAATTGAGAAGCTTTGTTTGGATACCCATGGCTATTCCTGCATATTCCGATCTTAAATTCCAAATAGATTTTCCTCTCTTCCTGCTCTGTAAGAGACCTCCACAGCCCCCAGAACATTTGTTTCCCCTCTGGAGGGAACAAGACGTGCACAGGTTATGTTTCTGTTTTCCAGCTCTGACCTTGGGTTTGATTCCTGCTTTCTCTGAAAGCTTCCAGCCTTGCCTGCAGCATTCCCTGTCTAGGGCTGGAAGCTCTCCCAGCCACAGCTCCTCAGGGCTGGCTGCTCCCAGTGTCCCAGGGAGCTGTAGCACAGGGTTTGGGAAGCAGCTAAAACATTGTCGGCTGACAAACCCCTCGGCTGAGCTGCAGCCCAACAGGGTGAGGGATTTTCTTCTGCTTTTGTGCGAGAGGCATCAATTCACAGCACTCTGCCCAGGCAGGAGAGGGCCAGGACACCCAGCAGAACAAATATTTACTTTTGAGGTTGTATCTGTAATTAAAGCATTGCCAGTTATCTAAAAATATCAGGAGTGCAGTTCCACCAGTGGCTGTGGTAAAGAGATTAAATCTGGTGGAGTCAGCACAGGCAGAGGTGGAGCTGGTTGAGTAACAGGAGGCAGAACCTCTTGGTGGAGATGGGTCCCTGTGCCTGTGATATTCCAGGGGTTACAGCAAACCCAGGGTCTTGTCTGGAGCCCCAGGAGGGTGGGGCAGGAGTTTGGGCAGCCAGAGGTGGTTGGAAACTGGAACAGAATCCCCAGGGAATGGTCACAGCCCCAAACCTGACCGAGCTCCAGGAGTGTTTGGACAGTGCTCTCAGGCACAGGGTGTGACCCTTGGGGATGATGATGATGATGATGAAGATGAGGATGAGCCATGTGGTGTCAGCCAGGAGAGCAGATCTCCATCTCCTCTCTGTGCAGCTCCAGCCACTGGCAAAGCCCTCAGCTCCCACCCAGGGCTGTAAATCTCTGCCTGCTGCATTCTTTGCTTGTTCACCCTCACACAAGTTTGGTGCATAATAATATATAAAGAAAAGCATCTGTGCATCTGCTCTGCTGACTTGTACTTCCAGTTCTGAATTTCTGCTTTAGGCAGAATTCACAGGATCTGCTGCTTGGGGAGGAAGGACCTGAGAATGCTGCAGCCCATGTCTGCACTCGGAAATCTCTTCCCATTCCTCAGCCAGGGCTTGTCCCTGGGCCCTGCCCTGTGGAGCATCCTCCTGCCCACCTTGGGTGGGATCTGCCACTGCCTGAGCCTGCTGGGCCCCAGAAATCTGTTCCACACCATTCTAAATCCAGCTCCATTAGCTATAGTCCTTAATTAGAACAAATGAATACTAATTATTCATGGCTAGTGTTTTATCAAAATGAATGGCAGCAGCAGTTGGAGACTTAGCCCATTAGATTTTTATCTGTTACATACAAAATGTTGCTATATTCACTTCATGTGGGCTATTCTGGAGCACATTTAGGATGGGAGTGATTGGAGGCTAATGCAGAGTCAGTAAACAATTAAATACCATTGACTGAGCTGGTGATGACCCTAAATAGGGAGCACAGTGTTAGAGGGAGAAGGTTTGTGTTAGCAGAGCCCTTACAATAAATATGTACTGAATCATATTTAAGCTAACACAGGGTTGCTATGTGAATAACTGCCCCAAAAAAAATTGTTAGTTTTCATTGTTTTCAGTTTCTATGGCTGGCTTTCCTTGTTAGTCAACACTTAAAATTTAATTAATTGACAAAAAAAAATTTCTGTAATGATATGGGCTGTAAGAGATTTTCCTTAAAAAATTTTGATGCAATTTCTAATCATATCTTGTACCACATTCGGGCTTTTTAGGTGACTCTTCAGACCAGTATTGGTAAATTCTTGCTAATTTTGTAATCTCCAATAGAAGAAAGAGAAAACTAAGCTGTAGATGAAGTTTTCCAGTTATCCTGGTTCTGTACAAAGAAATACAAGAGCCTTGGAGTGCCTTGTGTGAGTTAACCCTGCAGAGCAGAGCTCTCATGTTGAAATCACAGCTGAATATTCTGTAACCACAAGGCAGCCTGCCCTGCTGAAAACTTCAAACTCCCTTTCAATTCTTTTAAGAAGGTGTTCAACATCTTACAGAAACAAAATTTCCTTTGCTGTGGTGTCATTTTTAGAAGGGATGTTAAGGTTATGAGACAGAAGAATATTCCTAAGGAGACTTTTATAAATGCCTGAACTGGTAAGATGATTAGCCAAGATTTTTAGCAAGCTAGTGATTTAAAGAAAAAAATCCAACAAAACAATACAGCAACCTGGCTTGTACCTAAGTTTAGATCTTACTCACATTTGCTGAAGGCTTGTTCAGACTGTTTTAGAGTGATTTTGTACACTAGAGCCTAATAATTGTTGTGTGAAACTCAGAGAGGGATATGAGCAAATTATAGAATATTAAACTGGAGAAGGTTTGTAAGATGATAGCTGTGAGTGTTCTATGAGTGAACACCCTTTTAAAATAGTGTGCATGAAGAAAATCCTGGATTTAATTGGAAGCAATAATTGTGGCAGCTATGCTGCAAGCAGGAATACAATGCTAGAAGAATATTACACATGGAGAGTGGGCATTAGGTGGTGTTAAGATTTAAGGGGCATAAGAAGGGGTTTAGGAGTTTATTGCAGTTTGTCTTTATTTCCCTATTTGTTTGTCTCAAGGATTGAATTTCTCCAGGCACACTGGTTCTTTAACAAGGAAGTTAAAGTTCATCTTAATTTGTGCTTCTATTTTTTGGGCTGGTAGAGTCCACATCAATACTGATTCTAAATCCTGATACTAATCCTGAAGTTCCCAATTTTCCCAGCTATACCTTTCCAGCTGCTCACAATTTTTCCTTTTCTTTACATCTTTCTATAGGAAATAATTGTGATATCTCCCCCTTCCTCTCTTGGCTGCACTTGTCATGTGCCCCAAACCCTTCCCAGGGATGTTCCTGTTGTCCTGCTCACCTGGGAAATGTGGGAGTTGTGTTGCTGTGCCAGGGCTCCATCCAGCCCCGCTGTGCTGCAGGACTGAGCTGCTTTTATTTCTCTTTGTGCAGCCCATCCTGGTGTCTTCTGTCCTCTGTACTGAATCATCCCATAAGGTTTGGTCTAACTTGCTTAAATTTACTTTCCTTCTATTGTTAACCATGTCTTAGCTTTTAACTCTTTCATATCTTATTCTTTTTGTCTGAATTATAATTTACAGCATTTATTGTCACGAGTTAAAAGACAATGAGACCAAACCATGGCTTACTGATAAATGTAGCATAAATAAAAAGCTTGAACTTCCAGATTAAATTATTCATTCCAGTTTCTTGCTTGGCTCTATCTCCAGAAAGTTCAGACACCCCAGCAGCTCTGAGGGGCTGTTCCCAGAAGGACTCACTGCAGGAGGAAGGCAGTTCCCAGAAGAACTGGGCACAGAAGTAACATCCTTTTCTTCCCACCTGCTTGCTTTTAATCATTTCTGTATTTTAGGGATGGGGGTTATAAAGATCAAGCAGTAAATCCTTGCTGAGCTGAGAACACCAGGACTTGCTGTGTCCTAAGCGAGCACTGGGAGGAGCCTGGGTTGCCCAGGTGCTGCTGCCTCTCTCTCCATCTCTGGGGCAGGGCAGGATCCAAACTGAGCCAGTGGGAGCTGTGGAAGAGGCTGAGTTGTGCTGTTTGCTGGCAGTGCCCTAATGAAGCATTTTAGTGACAAAGGGTGAGGTGGGGAGTGATGCTTTGGATCTCCTGAGCCTCTGACTCCCCTGGCTGTGCCAGCTCACAGACTCCAGGAACCTGGGCTGCTCGGGACTTTCAAACAAATTCCTTTATCCTTGCTTTTCCTCTATTTCTTTTTCCTTTTTCTCAGCAATCCACAGATTTCTGCTCATTAAGAGCTGCCCCCTTCAAACCAAAGCAAGTAGTAAAGCTGAATTGTTATCCCATTAATATATACTAAATCTATTGACAGCATTTTTATTTCAACATATCTGTAATGTCAGCTCAAGCCACACTCAGCAGCATTTTTTTAAGCTTCCTGTGCCCACTGGAAGTTCTAGGGAATGAGGATTAGCTCCTTTTAAAACATGTAATAGCTCTGCAAAGAGGGGAAGGGGTTGGGAATGTGTCATTTGAGATTTTGATAAAAAAACCCTAATGGGAAAGTGGTCTGTGAGCCAACTTGAAGGAGCTGGAAAGGCAATATGAACAAAGATCAGCAAAGCTCCTCAGGTTGCCCAGAAGTATTAAGTGTTTCATTTGTGAAATCCCCAAAGTCTGCCAGTACTTGAAAGCTTGGCATGGTGCAGGAGGTGCTCTTGCTAAGGCAGGGTTAGCACAGATGGGAGCCAAGGAACTGAGAACGCTTTTTTGCCTCCATCTGATGAATCTTAAAGCTCCAGTTTTGCAGGTGGGTTCCAAAATAAGAGAGCAGGTGGCATTTTTAAGGATTTCAAAGCAAACCTGCAATTTTAGTGAAGCAAGGTGATAAAACTCCAGAAGGGGCCTGGGTTTGCAGCAAGACCTTTAAGCCAAGTTTTGTATCCTGTTCATCCTGTAGAATATTTTTTTTAAATAGATAAAATAGTTGTGGTCCCTCTGGATGTTGAGATTCACAGGATGTTGTCAGGGTAAGGAAAATCCTGGTGTGTTCTTCTGGAATATCCAACCCACTGGAAATGGGGTGTGTTGGATGGGAAACAGGGAACTGGGAGCAGCCCAGGCAGGGACAGTTCTCAATGAGTTAAATCAGAAATTTCAGGAAGAAATGTAGGTTGAAAATGAACCTGTCAAGTAGAGTAACAACGTGATGATTATTTGGCAAACAAAGAAAACACATGGATTCAGCATCAGCACTGCCACTGTCCTGGAAAGAAAGGCTTTTTTCTTGCTTTCCAATCAACTGATTGCAGGTTTTGGTGGCTGGAACCCAAATTTTTCAGACTATTTTGTGTAGAGGTGAGTTTTTCCTATGTGAGAGAACCCCTGAAGTCTAATAGAAACCTTTTAAGTAAACCTTACAAAGCTCTAATCTCTCAAAAGCTCCTATGTTCTTCTCCTCTGTTCTTATTCAATTTTTAATAAGAACAATTCCATGCAGCTCGAAAGCATGGCTCAATTAAGAAATATTCCTACCAGGCATCTTTGAAATCTTGGGAGGCTTTTCTTTTTTTCTTTTCTGCATTTTTTTTTAATTTTCTTTTTTTTTATTTACCCCTACAAATCTCAATTTTGGTTGGCTGGAGTTGAGAAAAGGAGTTTCTCTTTAATTGCAGGCTCCACTTCCCACTGTTATTTACAAGTAGACCAAATAACTTTCAAAGTCTTGTGTTTTGTGCTTCAAGGAGACCATCGAACACATTAGTGCTGTATTCTGAAATTACAAAAAGGGTCTTTGATCTAATTCCCCAGACATTATCTGTCCAAAAAGTATCTCTAGGTCATGAGATGCAATTAAAAAAACACCAAGTCTGAATCAAAATTTCAAGCCCAGGTATTTTATAGTAATCAAACCTTAACTGCTTTATGATTCACTTTTATTTTTATAGTGTGTGGCACTCTTCTTGCTGCTCTGGTTAAGCTTGGATCAGCATTTCCATTATAAAATGCTGCTTTCAGGGGTTTATAACTTAGCTGAAAAAATTTACTCAGAGTTTAAGATGGCATTATGACCTGACTGGAAAATCATGTTTGTATAAAATACGCGGCTGCCAATATGCATAAAATTGTTGGAATCTTATTTTGGGCTTTTAGAGCAGATTGCCATGGTTGTGTCTCATCAGAATATGCATTGTTAATGATGAGGGAAATAAACTGTGCCTGAAGCCATCTCCCAATGCCTGTGGCAGGTTTCATTTTCTGGTCCAGTGTTTGCTGAAGTCACCCTGACTCCTCACAGCTGCAGTGGAACCTGAGCTGAGACAGAGACTTTGACTTCTCATTTCCCCCCATCCAACGTGGTGTTGTACCAGAGCTGCTTTTGGATGGTTATCAACTCCTTGTGCTCATCATTCCTAGCTGCTCCATCGTTACTGATTGGCAGAATTCAGGATAAATTGTTGTGTTCTGCCTGTCAGAACCTGGGATGTGCTGCAGAGTCCCTTCCCACGTGTGGCTGAGCTGGGCTGGGCTCTGTGTGCAGCTCATGGTTTGGGTGGTTACGTGTCAGTGCTGACCTGATGCCTGTAAAGTGCCCTGATGTGTTATCCAGAGCATGAAAAAGATAAAAGCACATCTGTATTTACCTGTTGCAGAGCAGTTCTGCTCTATAAAATGGAAAAATATTCTTTTTACAGTTTTCTAGAAGTGTTTCCCTCACAAAGCAGTGACTAACAGGCCTTTTTAGGGGAGGCAAAATCTGGATGGTATTTTCTAACCTAAACTCCACAAAATTCAGTCTCTGGTTTGTGGTGTGGGGAGGCCTTTGACTTTCAGGAGATTGGGAGATGGGCTGTGGCTTTTGTCACTACCACACTATTTTTTGCTCAGTCCTTTGGTTATGTTTCTTCTCTTTATCATTTTCTCATTTTTTTTTTTTGTTGTTTTAAACTTGAAGGTAAATGGCAAAACGCCACAAACCATGGAAATTTAATTTTCTGCGTTCCATTTTATTGTGCACTTGTATCTTAATGAGAAGCAGCTCCAGTTGTCTTCCCAGCTCCCCGAGCTCTGAAACACAGACTTTGCTAAGCTGGGCTTTGGGGATCAGAGCTTTCCTTTTGTGCCAAACTCCTGCAGACAGTGGCCAGCTGCTGCCAGGTGTGGCCACCTTTTATTCACAGAGAGCAGCAGCATTTCTATGTCTGACAGACTCAGGCATCGTTAAGGAAAGATGACAAAAGCTACCAAAGCACATAAATATGGGATACCTGGGTGGGAGGAATTCCTGAGTCACTGGTGCTGCTGATGATCTGGGTGCCCCAACATCACCCATCAATGTGCCCCAAAAACATCTCCTGGGTGGAAAAGGAAACACTGGGGGATGAAGAGCTGGAGGGGATAAAATGCCCAAAAGGGAGGAATTAGGAGAACCAGCAAGTCAGAGCAAAAAGCTGTGGCTCAAAGCAGCAAAGTCTCTGTGGGGTTTCTCTCTTCAGCTCGTTGTTCCTTTGAGATTTTAGCAGAGGGATGATTTGCAGTGTGGAGATTTGGGGTGGTTCTTGCTCTTGTGGTGCCCTGTCCCTGCCCTGCCTGGGCTGGGCACCTCTGGGGACAGCCCTCACTTGGACTTGGCTCAGCCCATGGAAGGATCACATCCTTGGGCATCCTAATGGATGTGGAACTGCTCAGCAAGAACCACTTGCTGCCTTGGTTATTTTTAGAGGGGCTTGGATTTATTTTTGTCTTTTGGTTTTTTATTTTGTTTTGTTTTTGTTTTGTGATTTACCCCAGCAGAGGATTGACTGTGTGGGGACACAGAAAAGCTGGCGTGGGAGAGGTGTGGGACAGGACACAGGATTGCAAAACCCTTGGTTGTTAAGGACCAAAGCATTAGTCTAGCTGGGAATAAGGAAAAATCATCAGACTGACAAAACTACTTTAAACTAGGACAGGGAACAGAACCCAGGCAATCAGATCTACTCTGGCAAGTTTGGAAAGGGCTGAGTTTGTCACAGAGAGGGAGAAATCAGAAGGTGACTCTTGTCCTGGAAAGTTCACAGAAAGCAGCCAGACTTTCTCTTTTTCCCTCACCAGGGATCTAGGTTCTATAGTGTATGTACAGCTCATTGGTTTAATATCTTTTTTTTCCCCCAAAATTCTTAGTTTCTGCTCTTTAATCAATGTTATTCTTTTAAGAGGAGCACCTAAGAATCACACTCCACTTGCCAAAATCTCCTGAAAAGAAGAAATTTGTTTGGCTTGCCAAGGACAGTTGATTTACAGTGTGTTGTAGCCCAGAACCAGTCCAGTCATGGAATAGTTGTGAAATCTCATCCTCATTGAAGAAGCAGGAGCCTAAATCCATTCTATTCCTGCAGCTGATGATTTTTGTCTCCATCCCCTTACCCTGAGTTTGCCAAACTTGTGCAGGGCACCAAACAGGGACAGGCCACTCTCTGAGCTGAATTTTCAGAGGTGACCTGGTGGTGGCATTTGATTTATTCCTGGTTTTTAAGGTTTGATATAATTTAACTCCTACCACACCAGCAGTAAGAGTCATAAGGATTGAAAACAGTGGAGAAGAATTTTCATTACAAAAATAAACTGAACCACAAAACCAAAACCCCAAACTTGCAGTTCCACAGGACCCCAGCACACCCCCTTTAGTTTGCTCTCAAGAGATATTTATTACCCCAGGAAAAGCAGCCAGAAGCCTTTCTGTCATTAATGAATAATGCCATATGAGTCCCTTGTGGCACAAATGCCAGATTATGCAATGCAGGGTAGTTATTGTCTCTAAATATAGCGTTGTTTGGTATAGAAGTGTCTTTGGAATAACAGATTTTCTCTTGTGGACGTTAATATTATACTTTAATAAGGCCAAAATAACTGCAGCAAATCTCAGATTTAGCTAAAGGGCACGCATTGTAAATTGAAGTTTGTTGCTGTCCCTTTCATAAGTCACTGGAGCAGTCCACTTGGTGACCCTGATTTACTCAGCCTTGTGTTACAGGGAGGAGCCCAGGCTGGTTGTGGGGCTGTGCAAAAGCTGCAGCGAGCGCTGTGCAAACCCTCCCCGTTGTTTAATGCTCTCTGTCAGGCTACCACATTCCTGCTGCAGACTGGAAACAGCACCCACGGCCAGTGGGCTGCAAATTACAGCACAGTTCATCACTCAAGGCTCTCCAGCACATGATAGTATTGCAAATATTTATATTAGCAGCTTTTGTGCTTGACTGTAAAGATTAGAGATCTTACAGGGAGGACTGAAGGAATTACAGCTCTGAGGCATGCAGGGGGGCACATGCAGAAGATGGATCTTTCCTGGGAAATCAGCTTGCTTTATTTCAGGGGGAAAGAGAAAAAAAATCCTCTAAAAGTCTTTGCAGTTGAGAAAGTTTCTCTGCCTTGTTGTGGAAATGAGTGTTGCTGTGCAGTTCACAATTCAGTCGGGTGTGAGGTGTTTTCTTGCTGGTTGAAGTGGGGAAAGGTGTCCTTGAGTCAAACTGAGGGAATTTCAGTGAGGAAGTGAAGGTATCTTTTGTTCTTGGTGTTTTGTGGGTTTTTTTTTAATACAGGCAGCACAGCACTAACATCATCCACTATTGTCAGCACAAATATGAACTCTTATTTTCATTGGGAGGTAACCTACTTTTAAAAGAGCACCTTGAATGCTGAATTTTATATTACCTAGAGAAAATCAAGGGGGAACAGAAGCTCATCTGCTATTTCAGTGCTATGAAAAGTGTATGTTTGATACAGGAAAGGGGATTATGGCCAGCTCTGGATGATGCTGTCCTGTGTTTCTGTGACAAAAGGAGATGTGTGGATCTGATAAGAAAGGTGTGAATTCCTTCCTCCTTGATAACTACCCCTGTCCCAAGATCCTCTTAGGCTAAAAGTGCTGTAGGAGGCAGCTCAGTGAACTTTTATTGAGGAATACCTGGCTGAACAGGAGGATGTGGTGCAGAAGCCGGGGCTGCTTTGCCACAGATGTCTCCGGCTCCTCACCATTTTTTTTAGGAAAAAAACACATTAATAGCATGTTCATTGCAATACCAAAGGTGTTACCCAAAGAAAAGCTGTGATAAATGATAGTGGGGAGCCTGGGAGGTGCTCATTCCCTGACACACCAGGGTTGCTGGTGACCAGGAGAGATTGTCTGAGGCTCCAGGACTGTGCTGGGGAAAATGGGGATTTGAAAGGAGCCTCCTCCTCCTTCAGCTCCTCAAACCTTTGTCTTGCGAGATCCAAGCAGCAACTTGCAGATGTGAAATGTGATGCCAGCAATTCATGTGAGATGGAGCCTGGGTTCAGATGGTGCATTATGAACATTATCTTGGAGTCTGTGAAACTCTTTCTGTGTCTGAAGGGAGCAGCACAGGCAGCTGCCAGAGGCTCTGGGTGATGACTGCTTTGTGCCATGGCCCTGAGTCTCTTGTGAAGCTGCACTGGATCCTTCCCTGGGCTGCTCCGTGGCTGTGAGAGAGACCTGAGGAGCCTTTGCTGCCTGCAAACCTGAACCTCCTTTGGAATCTTGAATTTTTTAACTTTATGCTTTGGCTTCCTCCTGAAAGCCACTCGTGAGTCACTGAGTGCGCATTTCAGGTGCCGCAGGAGCATGGCCAATTTCCACTCTAATAAACAGCCTCACAAGTGCCACCCTGTGTGATGTGCAGGATGTGTGCACAGCAGTGCCAGCTTTTCCTCACACAGGTCTGACACCCTGCTCTGGGGAGCTCAGGTGTTCATAAACCTGTCCTGCCCAGGAGCTGCCTCAGCAATGTCACGACAGGCACAGGCTCCTGGTGGCTGCAGAGACACTCAGGGATCAAGGTGAACGTGCTGCCTCTGAGTCCTGCTCTTTAAACTGATCGAACAAAACGATCTGTTAATAGCACAGGAATGTGGATGTTAGGCTGTTTTTCCTAGTCTTGAAATAAAGAATATGCTGTCCTTGAGCCCAAATGCACCCAAAATTAATGAAAAATGCAGGCACTTAGGGAGTGGGGTTTTAGAGTGAGGTTTTTAAGAGCTGGGTCATCAGATGAGAAGAGTTTCCTAAAATTAGGGGCTGACCATTAGAAGAGACAGTAAAAGGAATTCCAGAGGAAGTGTGGAAAATGTGCATCAGCCACAGGTGGAAATGCAGCTGTAGTAGAAATGCAGCAGGCACAAATCTGTGGATAAAGGAGAGAGGTTTGGCCATAGTGTCAGGACAGGAAAATAATCACCTTAAAACGTTGTCCATAATCTTAAACTCCTGCTGAGCCTTCCCTGCTAGAGAAGGGAAAAATGCAGAATAACCATAGTAAATTGTGGCTGCCCCATCCCTGGAAGTGTCCAAGGCCAGGCTGGATGGGGATAGTGCAATCCGGGATAGTGGGAGGTGTCCCTGCCCATGGCAGGGGTGGGATGGGATCATCTTTTAGGGTCCCTTCATCCCAAATCATTCCATGCTTCCATGAAATGTGGGTAGCTAAACCAAACACTTCTTGATTCCACTGTCATGATATGGTTCATGGATAAATCTTGCTCATATTGCCTTCTCTGTAGAAATATAAAATGTCTCAGGAAAAACCTCCAGCTTTCTCAGCACAAAATCGTGTACTTGCCTTGTTGGTCCCATCCTTAGCTCTGAGAGCAGATAGCAAGAGCTCCCCTCGCCTCCCCATGAATAACAAAACTAGATGCAAGCTTATTAATATGTAAGCACAATTTAATGTAGCAGAATTTAGCAGAAAACCTATGCAAGGATGCAGGTGCATGTGTGTGCTCATGTTACCACAATCCTGGAATGTAATTTCAATCAATTTTAATTTGCGTGAGGCTTGAAGAGAAGTTGACAGCTGATAGATAGATCCTGCATTTTATATTGCTTTGTTGCATCCAGAAGACATAAAAATAGCAGGTGGAAATACTAACCGTCCCTGCCAACCCCCCAAAACTTTGAGCTGTTGCCTTTCAAAATAAAACTGGAGCCATTCCCTGTGGATGATGTCCATTTCTTCAGCACAGGATTTGGTGAGAGTTTCACAGGACATCCTAGAAAAAAAAAAAACACCTAGAGAAAAATACCAGTTAGTTGGAAAACTCACTTCAAAAATACTTATCAATGGCTTCCTGGAAGTGGAGAGAGATATCAAGTGGTTTCTGTAGCTCTGGTGATATTTCATTAGAGATCCATGTGATGGACCAGAGCAAGTGCTTATTACCGTTCCAAGTGACACAAACTGAGCAGGGCTGTGATGATGCTGGGAGACAGGATTAGAATTCCAAGTGAGACGAGCAGGGGAAATCACCTGGAGAAAAGGATGCAGTTCAGGAAAGACAAAGTCAAGGTCCTGCACCTCAGTGAGAAAAATCAACTGAGCAAAGAGAAGAAATGGAAACAGCATGGCAGAGGGGTTTCTGTGAGCATGGGGTGAGCATGGGGTGAGGGTGAAGCACCAGAGCTGTTCTGGGGGAAACCACTGCAGCAGACACACCCTGACCTTGGGGAACAACCCCTCTGTTCTGGCCAGGGCTGCTCAGTTACATCTGAAAAAAGAGCTCAGGGGGAAAGGCTGGATAAATGTAGAGGATGGGGAGGGATGTGATTCATTAGGGTGGTTTGCCAAAAACCCAGCATGGTCCTTCTCACGGCCAGGGAATCACTGAATGGTTTTGTCACAGTAACGACACAAAAGAAGGAGACAGACACCTGTGGAGATCAAGGAACAAACTCCGGGCTTCCCCCGCCCATCTTTATTTTATATGTGCCTCATAAACCACTGTGGATTGGAGGAGACAAAGAGCTTCCCCTCAATCACACTGGTCAAAGGAAATGTCCATCAAACTTCTGTGCCCAGGAGAAAGGAATGTAAATAAAAAGATACCATTACAATAACATGGCTGTGTTTACAGAGAATGTCTGAGAACCAGTTACAAAAGAATGAAAACATCCAGAACTGCAAAATTCAGGGCAACATGGTTTGGGTTAGAAGAGACCTTAAAACTCACCCAGTTCCACCCCTGCCATGGCAGGGACACCTCCCACTGTCTCAGGCTGCTCCAAGCCCATCCAGCCTGGCCTTGGGCACTGCCAGGGATCCAGGGGCAGCCACAGCTTCTCTGGGCACCCTGTGCCAGGGCCTCCCACCCTCCCAGGGAACAATTCCCTCCCAATATCCCATCCAACCCTGCCCTCTGGCAGTGGGAAACCATCCCCTTGTCCTGTCAATAGTCTCTCCATCTTTCTTCTGGATTCCTTCAGGTACTGGAAGGCCACAGTAAGGTCACCCCAAAGCTTCTCCTGTCCCTCTCTTCCTGCCCTCTTCTCTCCTCCCTTTTCCACAGAGCAAGCTGGCAGTTTGCTGCAGAATGCTGGAGTCTCTTCCTGCTCAGGAAAAACTTAGCAAACAAAAATGAGGGGAAATGGTGCTTCTGCAGCCACTCCCAGGTGTAGTTTGGAAACACAAAGCAAACCATTCCCTGTGCCTCGTGTGCCCCACGGTGTCCCCACCGCCTGCACTCCTGTCCCAGCCCTCTCCCCAGCTGGAGCTTGGCTCTGGAGCAGGATTTTACTGTAAGAGCTGATGCTGTAATGACCTCCACTGACATTTGTGATTGCACACGTTGAAGGGAGACAGCATCTTCCTGTGCCTCTCCATTGGAGCAGGAATGTTCCTGCTGGAGCTGTTCTGCTCCCAGCCCAGCTCTGGGCACTGCCCTGCCTCGGGATGGGGGTGGGCATCACCCCAGCTCTGCAATCCTGCTTTTGGACACTTCCAGAGCTTTTTTTTTTGGTGCCTCTATCTGCTCAACACAACAGATGCCTTCCTCTTCCTGCCAGAACGAGCTCGCAGGACTGATGCAATGGTATAAAAGTTGTAGGGTCTGGATTAATGTGTGGGGAAGAGCATGTGCTCTGTTAGATAAATGTATTTCATGACCTGTACACTGGAAGAGCAGAGAAAACTACAAGTTATTTCAAGTTCTAATTTAGTGTTCCAAATGAATATGAAACTATTTTGCAATATCAATACATTCCTTAATTTAAACAAATCTAATTATGCTAAATTAAAGATTTATTTAGCCAACTTGCTAATGTTAAATGCTTAAATATTTTAGATGTCCGAGATAAACGTAATAAAATGGTTTAATCTACAAATTAATCCAAAAAAATAAATTGCATTTTAATTACATTGATAATGATCAAGCCCAAGTATGATTGGCATATTCCTTCCCGGAGACAGAAGGAAGCAAACACTGTAGGACAGATCCAGTTTATTCCCCACAGGGCTGGAGGTTTTGAAGGATTCTGCTGAGTTCTGTGCATGCATTTCTGACTTACCCTCATCTAGCTGAACAAAATATGGCCTTGTACCTGAAACTGGTCCAACACATTCCTACGCTGGGGATGACTCCAGCAAGGAAAATCTGTCTTGCAAATGACTCATTGTAAAAAGACTGTGCTGAAGATGCTGGAAATCAGGATGATGCATGTGAAAATGAGATTAATCAATATGAAGATGAGGATCAGCAGTCTATCACAGCAGAGCTGTTTGATAATAATGGAAGTGAGGAAACAGGGAAACACGTGAAATTGGGAGAAATGTTAGGGATAATAATGAATTAGGAGCTATTTCCAGACACAGGAGAGACTGAGCCTGTACACAAAGGAAGGTGTGCTGGGAAGTTGGGATCCTTGAACAGTCCCAGAACTGGGGGGAACTTGGAGATGTGAAAACACACCCAGAAAATCAGCAGAGTTATTTCATCTCTGTGATTACTGCAATTGGCAGCTTGGGTAATTTCTGATGCAAATGCCAATTTGAGTGTTGAGCAGAGCAGCCAGCCCTGGGTCCCAGTGGGATTCTGCCCGTGCAGATTGGCCACTTCTGTGCCTTTTTGCCCCAAACAGCACAGTCACTTGGCCCAGGCTGGGGGTGAATTTGGTGTTGTGGTGGGGGGGAGCATCTCTGTCCTTGCTCTGGGGTTCCAGGAGCTGTGAATGCATCCACCACCCCAGGGCCGAGGGGTTGGTGCCTTTACAAGGGGATGCAGAAGTTGCTGTTCACTGCTCCTGTGACTCCTGAACCCACGGGCTCTTTTTGCTTCTGCCTCTCTCACACCAGATATTTCTGTGGCATTTCTCTGAAGTTTCATCCCTTTGATGCTGGTTGGCAGCTCTGTCTGGCCTCTGGTTTGCAAATAAAGCCCCTGTTTTGTCCTTATCACTATTAGATATGTGCATATTTATTTCTTATTTATATTTATATGTATTTTATATAATATTACAATTCTGGAAGTGAACAGAGGTGACACACTCTGGCAGTTCTCTGCAGTGGGACACCCTGGCTTTGCCCTTCACCCCCTTGCATTTTAATAAGTAAAACTTCCAGTTTGCTGATTATTGGAACATGTGAAATTTAACCACCTAATTATGGTTTTATAAACCAAAGTTCCTTTGCTCAATTTGCAAAGCCATTATGGATTAAAATCTATGGGGCTTGGGGACCACAACTTGAAAATCACTTTAGGAGAATGAGGAATTGAGCAGGGACTGGTTTCTCAAAGTTCATGCAGCAGACTTTGTACAGAAGGAAGAGTCTGGTCCTGGTATCCCATGGGCTAATCCTTAAATATAGCTGGAGTGGAAACAAAAAAAACCAAATAAATAAATTTTAAAAACAAACAGACAAAATTCACAAGGAAATGAACAAAAAAGGCTCAAGGATCTGTGAGATAAGGGAGAATCTTATGGAATGTTTTGCTTTTATGCCTGTGGAACACCCAGGAGTGCATCCCAGTGTGACCCCTGGCCAGGTCCTGTCCTGAGGAGTGCAGCATCCCTAGGGAGCAGCAGAGGGGTCTGCACTCAACCACGGGTAATTCTCATTTCCCACCCCTGCAGGGATGTGGGACCAGAGCCTCCTGGCCCTCCTGTGTGAGCAGGGGGCACTTGGGGCATCCCCAGGCTCCAGCCCTGGCTTCTCCTGCCTTTCAGGGCACTTTGAAGGATTTCTCCAATGGGTTTCAAAAAAGCACCAAAGTGACTTTGAAGCTCAAGTTTCAGTGCTTTTCATTGATGTTTTTTGGGAACTTTTTTGCTGTTCCTGAATGTGATTTATGCTCTCTTTAAGGTGCATTTGCACTGCCAGAGATGTGCAGGATCATCATAGCTCAGAGGAGATTCGTCCCCTAAATTCTCTCAGCTTCCACTTAGACTTAATGGTGCCTGTAAAAGTGCTGACCAGCTCGAGTTCCTCTCAAATTCCCGTGTTAGGAACCCATATATGAGGATTATTCTTGCATGTAAGAGCTCCTGTAAGTTCCTATTGATGGGTGTTGTGAGAACTGGCTTGGGCTTGTCTCACCTTTGTGTCTGCATTTGAGAGGGATCTACCACAAAAAATCAAAAGGTGCTTGTGCCTGTGTCATTTTAACAGAGAAAATCTCTCTCTATTTTGATTTCTTGAATTCCTTTTAACTGGACAGCAGAGAAACAAAACTGATTGTTTATCAAATTAGGTCTTGGAAAATGTTCTTCCCCTTGAGGTCAAAAAACAAAACATAATTCCACTCTTGTAAGTTATTTTGGCTTCCTGCTTCTTTAAATCTTCTCCAACTTTTTCTTCCTTTGTTCTTTATCCAATACCACAAAAATGCAATAACAGCAGAAGTAGACAATACAGATTAGACAACCTGGATAATATTTAAGTAAGTGCTCAAGTATTTTCTTAGTGGGTTTAAGGACTGTGCTGCAGTGTGTATGGCATTTCCAGCTCGATGCATGAAAGCTGTTTCCTGAAATTCTAGGGACAATAGAGATCTTAGAGTAAAAGAGAATTTTTCATTTTGTGACTTTTTGCTCTCTTCTTGTAGTTAATAAAGTGTCTTTTCAAGTTGTTTAAAGTAAAGAACAGAAAGTCCTAATAGCTCTCATGTACCTACAAAAAGGCCACAGGTTTCTTGAAGGAAAAACTATATGTATCTCTTCTGATTTAGGAAAGAAATATTTCATTACACTCTTGCAATGAAATTATTTTCATGCTGTTTTCAACGGGGAAATACTGAATCAGGAAAACCCAAATATTCAACAAGTGTGTGCCCACTAATCTTATTTATGGGGGAAAAGAACAACAGCTCTTTCTCAGAAGACTCTGGTTTGATATGGATTTTTTTAAACGGAGTTCTCATCTTGTTTTGAAATTTTCAGTATTGAAAATGCTTTTTCATTTTAAATTTTATTTCAATTAAATTAAATTTTATTTTAAAGTCACAACTTCTACACATAAATATGGTCCCTTCCCTTTTACCTGACTTGTGTGTTTGTGTGTTTAAGAATTCTTTTTAGAACAAAGATTTTGGGTGTTTTTTCCTAATCCAGATGCAGAGCAAGACAGTGAACCAGAATTTTCCAAATTATCTGGAAAGTAAAAATTCTCTCTTTGCTCAGATCTTCTTGATATCTCTCTTGATCAATTCTCCAAACCTTACCCATACAAAAATCTATAATTTTAGTCTATCTAGTTCTAGTTCCTGCATTTTTGTGCACACTCAGGTCTGTGTTCCCATAGTGATCGCTGCTGTCAGGATTTGGACATCAAAACTGTAAAAACAAAACGTGAGGCTGGGATGCATTAGCCTGGGAGAAACTGGGATGAACTGCTCCTTGTTTTATTTTAGGATTACATGGTAGACTTGGGTGGAACTATATATCAGGTTTAAAGATGGTTCAAAGAAAAACTCTTCATCAGCAGAACAGTATAAGCTGCTATCATTTTTAATTTTTATTGAGCCCTTTTAGCACCTAAGATGACCATGAGGGAAAAACAGACAAAAATATTGCTCATTGTAATAAATAATTTGTCTCAAGTTTCAAGCCCCTTATTAAATGAAATTTGAGGTAATCTTCTAAGCAGAGCTCCAGGGCACCTGTGACTTTTAAATGGAACTCTCCTGTTTCCAGGGAAATACATACCTTTAAAAATGAAGCTGGAGGCTAAAAGCCTCAAACGATAAATCTCCCTGCACTCCCTCCCCTGGGGCCACATCCAGCACACAGCCTCCAGCAGGGCACTCAGCCTGGCTTTGGGGGTCTCTCCTCTGCTCTTAAACTCCTTTTACAGGCAACATCTGGGTATGTCTAGACCTTTCTGAGCCTGCAGAATCCCAAATATCTCCTTTTGATAGCAGCCTGACTGGGGGCTGTTTGGGTGCTTGCTGGAGCTGAGGAACTCAAAATGTCAGGCTGTTTGTGGTGCTGTGAAAACAACTGTTTAACCCCAAAAGTGAATGCACTTTGTTCACAAAATTAGATTTTTTGCAGAGGCGCACGTCCAGTTTAGAATTTCATGTCAGCTCAGAGTGGCTTGAAGCTTGAAATTCCCTTCTTGGTGCCCAGGAGGGATTCAGAGACTCAAGAGGTGCAGAAGATCCTCCCTGAAACAAATGGCTTTGTCTTCTGAGAAATGGTTAAGTACTGGGAACAGAGCTAAACTACTGAACCATGGAGCAGCTGCTGATTAATTTAGCACTGCCCCTTCTGAACACTTAATACAGGAATCTTGAGTAAAAATAATGGCTCTGTAATTAATGCAGAAGTACAAGGAAATGAAAATAAGGTCTCACAGGCGTATGGATAAGAATACACGGCGTAAATTTATATTGTGAGGATGATCTCAGGCTCTTTTTGTTGTGTTTCTTGCTCTTACAGAATGGTGTGGCTCTTCTTGCTGCTAAATCATAAATGTTGCAGCAGCTGGTGATGCCATGAGCTCTGCAGCCCCATCCCTGGGCACAGGAGACTCTCAATTTATTGTGATTTGGGGATTTTGGTCAATATTCCGATCACCTGTATGACAATCTTGCCCAAAGTCTATAATAAACAACAGAAAGGTATCTGGAAAGCCCAAATAACTCATTATTGCCGGTTATCTGCTCATCAAAATCCTGAGGGGGCTGTGACCTGATTGTAACTTTCCCCCAGAGCCCTACAATAATTTTTAGCTGTGAAAGGAAATTTTATGGCATGTAAGATTAGCCCACACTAATGCAAGGTCAAAAATAATAGAATCAATAAGCAAACTCAATACTGTTAACATTTTGAGAAAATTACTACTAGAAAACAATGTCAACAACAGATTGAAATGGGTCTCCAAAGTTGTCCTATTGATTTCCTTTCAGATTCATGACAATCTAACTCTTTCTCCTTTGCAATATGGTATCCATTTTTCTTTCTTTTTTCTTTTTTTTTATTTTTTTTCCTGTTCTTTGCATTTTACAGCCCATTTTAGCTATGAACATTTGTTAGTTTATTATTTAAAAATATGGCAAAATTACTATCTTTGAGTTTTTATTCTGAAATAGACAAAAGCCTCCGATCCCGTTCAAAAGTGGTTGGAAAGCCTAAGGCTATTTTCAAGTTTTAATTCTGTTAGCAATGCACCAGCACAAAGTGTGGGGAGGAGGAGGGAGGAAATTGAAAGCAAGTTTGACGTTTGTTTAGAGCTGTCAAAATTAAGTATACTGAGAGTGAGAGAGAAGTCAAAAGCTTCAGCGTGTATTTAAGTATTACATTTCATATCAGTAATGGTTTACACCAGCAGTGGCATCACAAATTGGCTGTGTTGTTTCTTTGAAGTGAACAAATTCTAATTTA
Source organism: Climacteris rufus (assembly GCA_013398175.1). NCBI lineage: Eukaryota > Metazoa > Chordata > Aves > Passeriformes > Climacteridae > Climacteris > Climacteris rufus. Next base: position 419,551 of record VZRZ01006170.1, on the reverse strand, counting down.
GCTTTAAAATAGGCCCTGTGCAGCCAAGGTGCTTCAGCAGGGGTGGGGCAAGCAGGTGCCTTGGGTCTGTGTTTGCAGCAGGAACCTGCTGAGATCCCGGGATTTCCAGTGCTGCAGCTGAGCTGTGTGAGGTGTAAATCATGGAATGGTTGGGTTGGGTTGGGAGGGACCTCAAAGCCCATCCAGTGCCACCCCTGCCATGGGCAGGGACACCTCCCACTGTCCCAGGTTGTTCCAAACCCCATCCAACCTGGCCTTGGGCACTGCCAGGGATGGGGCAGCCTCAGTTTCTCTGGGAATTCCAGCCCAGCCCCTCCCCACCCTCACAGGGACCACTTTCTTCCCAATATCTCACCTAAATTTCCCCTCCTTCAGTTTGAACCCATTACTTCTGTGTATGCACTGACAGACACATTCAATGTTTTCACTGGTGTTGTGTTTGAAAAACAAGAATTCAGTGCTGGAACAGTGAGATTCTGGGATGAAAGCTCCACCCTCAGTGCCAAGCAGAGTAGCAGAAAGGAAGAGAGGGAGGGATGCACCACCCTGGTGTCAAGGAAGGGCTGATCTGCTTCTCCCTCATCACATCAACCCAGGAGGGTGGGGCTGGACAGCAGAGAATGTTGCTCCAGCCCAGACAGGAGATGACTGCCAAGGTGTAGGAGGGTAAAATAAAATGCCAATGTTAGTCCAGACTCTCAGGTGAACCCTCTTCAAGGCATCCTCTGTTTTCAGGAAAGCACCTGAGCTCCCACTTTTGACACACACAGCACCATGGATGCTTTCCTCAGCAGAGGCTGCTGTCTGGAAAGGAAAAGGAAGGATTGTGGTATTTGATGATCTCATGGTAGGAGGAAAAGTCTCTCTGCAAACCACTCTTCCTGTGCTGGTTTGGAGTCTGCCCTTTGCAGGCTCTGGGTGCAGCAGAGACAAGCTCAGAGCTGCTGTTCTCACCCTTTGAAGTCCAAACATCAACACGAGCATGACCTGGGACTGTAATTTAGATATCTATCAAAATAAATTTTCTTTGTAGTGAATCTACTGCATCTACTCTTACAGTTGTTTTTAAAACTGCAGTTTTAATTATGCTCTAAAAATCTATTTTTAAAGATTTTGTTGTCTAAAAAACCCAAGCAACTGTGTGAGGCTTGAGAGAGGTTTTGGCTATCTTTTTTTCTGTGCCATTTTATTTCCTATGAATACACAGGAACAGCATTTTGCCAACATGTGCTGCTTGAGAAAAGTGAAACATCAAAAACATCTTTTTTGTTAAAATGTCTACTTTGAATTTTACTGAATTATCATTGATGAAAATGATATTTAAGAAAAACATCCTATTTTATTGTTCCAGGTTCAGACTAGAGATCAGAATAGAGATTTTATTTTAAAAAAATAGAATTCTTATACCTGACAAAGAAAACAAAATCCCTTTTGATTTCTTTCTGCCGCAGGCCTCTGCTATGAGCTGTGTTTGGATTTCTAATTCCCTGTTTAATGAATCCTGTAATATTTCCTTCAGCAAATTTAGGTGTCTTCCTTTGGGATTGTACCAAATCACTGCACAAAGATCAGCACATCTTTATCCACAAGAACATCCCAGACATCTCTATTTTCCTCCCCTGGCTGTGGAGCCAGTCTGGCACACAAACCTTGGGGTGTTCGGTTTTGTAGGAATTGCTGGGCCTGAATTCGCTTTGGTAGGCGCATCCATGGCTGTGTGGGATGACATGGAATGGACTTTGTGCTCCTCCAAAGTTCCACAGCTTTGCCTGTTTCTCTGCTTTCTCTCATCCCTTTTCTTCCCCAAACATCCAACACTTTCTGGTTTTTGTTGGTATGACCCACACCGATGATTTTCGGGGACAGATGGGTTGGGCAGTGCTGATGTGGCCATGGCTGGAGCAATGTCTGTGTTTGCAGCACAGCAAGAGCAGCATTCCTGACCAGCTGGGCTCAAAAGTTCATTTAACCAGATGATTTCCTGCCAGCCTTGTGCTGCTGGACAAAGCACTGGCAACAGCTCTGCACTCTGATCCTGGAGAACAAATGGTGCTGGAGCTTGTGAGTCTGAGCAAACTTTGACAACAACACAGAACTTATTTGAAATGCATTTCTTGTCATTGCTGGAGAGAAAAAAAAATAGAGAAGAAAGAAAAAACAGCACTGAAGGGATTTGTCACACAAAAGTGTGTGGTATGAACTCGGGGACCTAAAAAATCAATCATGGCAATTATTTTACTAAATTATTTTAAACTGTAGTGTGTCCAGAAGTCTTTCTGTTAAATGTCTGCTGTCACAGCAACAAGCTGTGCTGTTTCCATCTCTGACCTTTTCCATGTTAAAATGCGTGTCAGTATGTAAAACAGAAGCACTCCACACACAAGATGACTGTAGCAGAGCTTTGCTTTGCTGCACTGAAGGTCCTGGAGATCCAGATTTTGCTGGAAATGAGTATAATGGGACCATTCGCCATTTAGTTAGAGGGGAAAAACACCCACCAACAACAAGCAAAGGTTGCTTTTTGCAACATTTGTTTTGTCATATTCATTTTTGCTATGATATATTTGAGGGAACAGAATGGAAGACTTAAGTGGCACATGCAGAGAATGGATGGCTTGATGATGAAGTGTGAAATGACCATTAAAGCACTGACCGTTTATCCCTAATACTCAATTTGGAGTTGAGGTCTGAGTGAAATGAGTTTAGTGGTTGCAGTTCAGTACCTAGTGGACAGGAGTCCATATGTCACCGAAACCTAAATCAGCTGCTGCAGTTTAACATCAATAACAGCATTGATTCCGAAGAGATGTGGGTCAGACTGGTGGATAATAACTGTAAAGACGTGGAGAGCCTCAAGGAAGATTTGGGGAAACAGCTGGGATGTTTTCAGAGTAGGATTTAGCATTTTGCTTTCCAAATCTGCTCCCACACCAACATGAAGTGCCCCAGCAGGTGCCCCTGGATTCTCTGGATTTGGGTTCTCTGTTTCCAGATGACAGTGAGGAGACATTTGAGTTGCACATACCATGGGAGAAATTGGGAACATCAAGTCTCCTTTCCCTCCTGCAACTCCCCTGTGCACTGCAGAATCTCCAGGGTGAGACCAAAATCCCAGGGCTCCTTCCCGAGCTCACACAATCAGTGCAGAGCTGTTGGGTGCAGGGACAGGTGCCAGTTTACATTAGATGCCAGTTTGATTTGTCGCTGCACCAACAGTCGAGTGCTTTTTTTGAGGCCACGTTCCTGAATGTTTGTAAGAAATGTTTGGTTCAGTGGCCGTGTTGGTATTACATCAGGGTGGGACTTGATGGTCTTGGACTTCCCTTCCAACCTTAATGATTCTGTGATTCTGAGTTATCATCTGTTTGGGAAATTTTTATTGTTATTTATGCTCAAAAAAACCTACAGACTTTCATCAGAGCAGGTGCTCAGTCACCTTGTGCTCTGTGAAAAGCCAAGAATTCTCCCTCCTGAAAGGCTCGTGGTCCCTGTCATAAAGGAGCCTCATCTGGTGTTCATCCCAAAGGTACTGAGGATGAATTTAGAAAGCCATGGAGTGAGCAGGGTGTGGGGAAGGGAAATTCAGCTGTGAGATCCCATTCTTGGACAAGGACATTTCCACTCTACAGGTCATTTTTCCAAGACCTGGTGAAAGGAACTTTTTGAATTGGACCAGGCTGCCCTGTCAGGGCTGTGGAATTATCTCCATTCCTTATATCTGACCAGCCACAATAAAGTTGTTTCAGCATAAATCTGCTTCATGGTTGAAATTAGAAAATTACATCCTCTGAGAGAGTTTTTAATTCAGGGAAGTGAGATTTGGTGTTATGGTTTCTTTCTTCTGAGATTTAGATTGATGATTAATGAAAAATAGTATATAGTAGTAAGTCACAGGGAAATTATATCCATTCTGGGAAAGAAGGGATGGAGATGGATATATATATATATATATATATATATATAGCTCCTCTTTCCCAGGAGTTTGGGCTGGAAATTTCTAGAAAATTAATTAAATAATATATGAGTGTGTGATTTCCTACAGATGATGGCACACACAGCACTGAACCCTTGCCATCCTCTGTCAGGGTTCTTATCAGAGAGAAATTGCTGTGCTCCTGTCTGTGGGGAGGAGCTGGAGGGAAGCAGTGCAGAGGTGATCCCCACCAGGATGGGGATGAGCTGCAGCACGTCCCAGCCTCTCCCAGGATGGAGGGGAGGAAGGTGAGCAAGCAGCTCTGTTGGGATCAGTGGGAAGAAGGAACTGGTGCTTTGTGCCTGTCCCTTAGTCATGCAGGGGAGTTATTTAGGCTGATTAATGTTTTTGCAGTAAAACAAACCAAAAAGGGCTGTCCAGACTTGTGGAGTGCTTTATGTATGCAAACCTCCATTAGCTGGCAGTGTGGCCATGCCAGCAAGATGTGTCTGAGCAGGTAGGAGGGAAACTGCCTCAGATTTGCTGTCATTTTTTATTTCTTATGTAGCTTTGTGTTGGTTTCACACCTCCTTCGCTGGTGTATGAGACTGCAGCCAGAAAACCCAGTGTCTGCTCAGGGTGGGATCGTGATTCCAGGTAGGAATGCCATCCCTGTGGAGGAAAAGGCACTGTGTAGGCTCGTGGAAGGAGGTGCCTTAGGTTTGGCTGGAGGAGAGGGAGTGTTATTCCCAGGGCAGCCCCTCAGCCCTTCCCTTGAATCCCAGCCCAGCAGCCACACCTGCCAGAGGCAGCTGGAGCTGCCCAAACCCTCCCCAAAAAACGCTGCTGGGTGGGAAATTCTGCACTAAAACTGATAAAGAGCCCTCAGCTCTGCTCTGGGGCTGCACCTGCAGCAGTGGGAGCTGTGGCACTGGGGACTGGCAAACTGAGCTCTTGTTCAGGCCCTAAATAAAGAGGTGTGTGTGTGAGAGAGAGTGTGGGGGGTGGGATAACAGAGTGGATGCATTGCCATGTGTGCCTTAAAATTTAAACTTAGCAATCCATAATGCAAGAGCATGCTTTCTCACTTTATTTTGGTATCTGGAAAGTTTCAGCACTGGCATCATATCAATATTTATTAATGCATTGTGAACCAGAACCTGTGATTATTACTCATGCTATCTCATACTTTACAAGCTTCAGCTCTGAAGAATAAAATCACATCTGCTTTTGCTCTTCCCATATTTTATTCAATGTTTTAACAGCTTTGCCGTAAATATCTCATCCATTATGATTCAGTTGTGACTGTATCAACTTCACATCTCCTGTTTTATTGCTGTCATTATGCTTAAACAACGCACTGTTAATTCTGTTAACTAACAAGTTCATTGTTCTCAGTAGTCAGCAGTCTCTGATTGTTGAGTCCACAGCATCAGTGGCTGTAAATCCACCCTGGGCACTGAGTGAAGCCTTTGCCTGTGCTTGGAAAATGAAGATATGTTCTTTATAAAGGCTGGTTAACAAAAGGTTAATTGTGATCCCATGGAATAAAGCTTGCAGGGCAGTTCTGACTTACCAAGAATAAAAACAGTGATATCTGTTCTCTTCAACTTCTGCCACAGCCCCCAGACAGCAGCAATTTTCTTATACACCAAGCTGAGTGTTAAAAGTTGTAAACTTAATGTTGGGGGGGAGGAGGAAACCACTCCAATTATGACCAGAAAGAAAGAAAGAACATTAAAAAATGATGGTGAATGGAATGACCAACATGTTCAGGAGTGGGGCTGGGCAGGAGCCTGCTGGGGAATGAGAAATGGGGAAAGGAAAGGAATTTCAGCAGAGACAAAGAAGCAGAGATAGGGGATTTGTGAGACCTGGATTTGTGTTTTACAGAAGAATAGAACAAAAAGGGGTAGAAAAGGAGGTGGAGCTGCAGATGGGAGCAGTAGAAAGCAACGTCAGCCAGCAAGGGACAAAAACCGAAATTTAGGAAGGGGAACCACGTGTTGAGCAAAGGTAAATGGACACAAAATGTTACTTTGAAAATCTTCAGGCTTCACTGTTTGTTTTGGGAGTGGTTTCAGCCTTGGCAGCTCCCTTCAGGGAGAACAGAGGGGTTCCCAAGCAAACCCCCTGAGGTGGGGCTGAGCCACACCAGTAAAACCCAGTTCCCCTGGCCCTGGTCCCGCTGGGCTGGGAGCTCCTGGAACTGGGGAAGTGCTGCAGCTTGGCCTGGCTGAGACTGAATTTGTGCAGGGAACAGAAGCTGCCCTTGTAAGGAGATGGGAGTTAATTGATTTCCCGACATGAGGAAGCCTGGCTTCCTTGGAGAAATACGCAGTCATTAGATGTAATATTTTTTTATGTGCGATTCCTGAAGGAAAAGGCACCTCACGTGTGTTTTGAAAGCTGTGTCTTGAGAAATCTTGCATGATCATTGGAGTTCCTTGCAGTCCTTCACTTGCTGTCTGTGTGTCAGAAATCATTTTAAATTAATCGAATAAAATTCACAAATGTTACATGTAGGCTGTGATGAACTCACAGGAAATACAGCTCAAATGTCGGTTTTTTCCTTCTTTTTGAATTATAATAAATAGAAGTGGACAAACAGCTTCAATGACACATTTTTGAGTGAGACTTTATTGGTTTGTTTTCAGCAGGCAGCATGCAATACCTTGTTTAAATAAACTGGTTTATAGTTGTTAAATTTCTTGTAATGATAAATGCATGACAGGGAATAACCACAGAGAGATGAAGCACTACCCTTGGACTTGCAAACATGGATATAGATGTAGACAATTTTACAATTAAGGTCTTATTTAGGAAAGGAAAACTCCTTTTTTAAAAACTGAGGGGGTTTTAAGTCTTTTTTTTTTATTTGAGGGGTTGGGAATGGTGGTGTCTTGTGTGTGCTTTGGCCTGGGGATACAGGCTGGGAGGTGACTGTCCCCAGTTTTCTCCTGCCCACAAGAACATCCACAGGCAGAGGAATTCCCATTTTGGCTTTGCAATGGATGTTTAGGAGGAGATGACTTTTCCATTTTAATCACTTACCTCTCTTTCACCTCCACAGCAGGCCCAGGCTGAGTAACTTGGAGAAGTCTTTTAGACATCAGAAGGAAAGTGAGGAGGGTGCTCTGATGCCTCCAGTTCTGGGCTTGCTGTGCCTGTGGACCCTGTGGACACCATGGGCAACTTTGGCGTGTTCCAGGGTTTTCTGTGCTGGACATGTTTGTGCAGTGGGGTCTGGCCTCAATACTTTGCACAGAATCTGCTCTGAGTTGTGTCAGTGTAAACCAGGCATTGTTTTTTCTGTTGAGAGTTTGGCTTTTAAGAAAAAAAAAATCAGGTTTTAATTCTGTTGGCAAAGGAAATAACCTGAGTGTGCAGAAGGCACTTTTTGCCTTTGCATCCTCTCAGCTGTGAAGTTTGTTTGTCCATGGTGAGTTTGGGGCTGTGGCCCTTTGCTGAGCTCCGTGTGTTTCTGCAGAAGGAGTAATTGGAGAGGGAGTCCATTAATTCCCATCTCCCCATGCGAAATTTAGTGTGAGGTGGTGCCTCAGCCACACGCTGCATCTGGGCCCAGCAGCAATCATTTCACCTGCTAGTACTGCTGCTTAAATTGCATTTTAACACAGGACGAGGCCTGTATGAAACTGGGATTTGATCCACAGAAGTGTGTTGGGATCTGCTTTGCTGGTGCTGAATCTGCATCAAAACTGAAGTCCCAGTAAAGCTCAGGATAAAAATGCACACCCAGGGCAGCTGCCCCAAACCTGGGTACCAGCCTGATGTTCGAACCAGTTTGGCTCAAAGTTTGATCCATTCTCTCTAAAAAGCCCTTAATCCTCTTGGAATGACTTTGGGGCACTCATGGAGCTGAAGAGTGGGTCTGGGAGCTGCAGCTTTGGTTTTTTCACTCAGTAGATTGTGTGTAACCTGAGAGTTCATCACTCAGCTCCTTTACCCTGGCTTCTCATTTACAAGGCACTGACAACAATAATAATAATGTATGAGTGTTTGGAGGCCTTAGTTTCTTAATATTCACAATCTGTAAAGTGCTGCCTCTCATAAAGAGAGGAAGGGAAAGAACAAAGGGGAGAAGGAAGAGATTCCCACAGCTCTGAAGGGAAGGTTTCCTCAAGTTTTGCTTTCAGCATTTTAATGCTCTGCGAGATTTTCTCTGATTTCACCAGAGCCCTTGTTCTCTTTGTTATAAAACCGTGTTCCTTGGGGTTGTGGGTGGTCTGACACTCATCCCAGGGAAGGCAGCTCTGCAGGAAATCTCAGGAGGTGAGAGGGACTGCAGCTCCTGCAGTGCTGGGCTCAGCTTTGCACATCACAGCCGTTCTGCTGGGGAAGCACCAAGCAACCCTGAACCTGGGAAATGTTCAGGTTGTATCTCCTGTGGACTGCCTGAACTAACCCTGATGTTTCACTTGCTAGCAGGGAATGGATTCTGCACACACCAGAGGGTGTAGGGTGGCACTGGCTCCCCATCAGCTCCCCAGGCTGCAGTGGGATGGTGAATTATTCACCACAAGGAGAGCAGAAAATTCCCCTTGTTTGCCTCAGGAGTCCACTGGGGAACAGCTGGGATAAGGTGGCAAACTTTCACTTTGCTGCACTGATGTGGTTGAAAGGAATTGACCAAAACACATCATTTTGAAGCAGGGCAGAACTGGAGAGATACCACAGTGATTATCCTTGAAATCCACCTCCCCATCTCCTGGCTGTGAGTGCACATGTCTCACATTCAGCTTTACAAAGGTGTGTCCACCCTGCAGGGAAGGTGAGAAGAGGAAGGGTCTCTGTGGCTTCTGTGACAAATCTGGAGCTGGGGCACAGCCCAAAACAGGATTTTCCCCAGAGGTGACCTCCAGAGTGGGCCCAGCTTTGTGGATTTGGGAGGGTTATTAATCTGTGCCAAACACCCCATCACATGTGAGGGTTGTACTTCATATTATTTCATTTCATTCCAATTATTCCAGAAAAAAAAAAAACAATTAAGAAAATGAATAATTATAAAAGTAAGGTCAACTCAATTTTCTCTACTAATGTTTTTAGTTACTGGACTCATTATTGCTAATTTCTTTCATAATCTTTGCCATCTAACCTCATTTGTTTCATTGCCAAGTGGCAAGAAGGGAGCATCATAAAACTTCCTTGAAAACAAAGCAGAAAAATCATAACATTTTAGTGATTTCCTGAGAAAGTAATTATCTGTTGTTAACCTTTATGGAAAGAATTCTTCTTTCTTGATCATCTTCAATATAGCTGTTAAATTTCCATCTTTCCATTTCTGATTGCAATTTTCCAAATTAAAAGTATATAGCTGGTCAGGTATTTTAATTTCATATCACCTTTTCTTCTAATAGTTTTATTATTGAATTATAAAGTACTTTAAACAATTTTTAGAACCTAAAAGAAAACTATTTGCTATATGATTTTAAAATGTAAGGAACTTTACAGCAACCACATTTGAAACTTTTTTTTTGACTGACTGAATTCACTTGGGCTCATAAAAGTACCTTGAATTTTAACTGTGGTGTTTGAGATCTGAACCAAAATAACTGAAGCCAATGGGGGACACTCTGTTGGTTTTGCAGGGTGAGAAATCAGGTGGTTTCCTCTAACTCTGTAAATCAGGAATCAGGGGTTAATGCCCCCACTTTTTGGACCCTTTTGGAATTCAGTGATGCCCTGTGAGGAGACCACCTGCAGGTTCAATTCTTTGTATTCATCCAGAAAACAAAGCTGAAGGAGGTAACCTTGGAAATCAGATGAGGGTGGCAGAGAGGAAGAGCCAGGCTCTAGGTTTTTATTTGTAGTGTAGTGTTAAAATAAACCCAGCTGCCTTTCACCTAACAGAAATGTGTATTAGTATGCACTAATCTTATTTAAAACTTTAAAATAGCAATTTTTTAAAAATTTTAGAATTTACTTTTAAATTTGTTTCCTTGGGGTTTGTGTTCTTTTTAGGAAAATATTCTTACCTGTGAGCAGTATTTCCATGTCTGTACCAGCTACACATAACCTGTCTCAGAATGGAACAGAGCAGCATCTTTTAATGCTGTGGACAGATCTGGCTGAGAAATTTAACAGTAACACATTTCATGAGGGCCTGAATAATTCCTTAATTGTACAGAAACCATTCTGTGGGAATGCTGAGGTGAAAAGGAAGCTCTTGTAGATGTTTAAAGGAGCACATCCCCATCGAGATGCCTAAATTAAAAAGGGTGAGGGGAGGTCAGGAACAGCCTTTCAGTGCTGATGGATTTATGGAGATGGAAGCGAGCAGAGGAGCAGCCTCCTTATAAATTTCTTTGGCTGCCAGGATCCCAAGTGAAAGGGAATTTCTTTATTTTTCCTACCTTAATTTTTCACTTCTAAATGTAATTAAAAGGTGATTTCCTCTGCACCCTGCTCTGGTTGAGCTGTGCTGTGATATTTTGGGAGCAGCAGGGGGTTTATTGTCTCTCCTCTGTGCAGAGGGGATGGATTCTGTGTCTGCAACTGTGACATGGACAGAGGGAGGGACAGGGAGGAACAAGTCATGACCTGGGTGTTAATAGTGATGCCTTTTCGGGACACCTGGAATAAGAAGTCGCACACAATTCAGGGAAAATAAAGCAGTTATGGTTTATAGAAGGACCTTCAGGTACATTTAGGGCAAGCAAAGCCAACAAGAGGCACACCCCAAATGGACTTTCATACTCTGATTGGACTTTCATACTCTTAAGTTTGGCAGATTTGCATATTGGGGTCAATCTTCCAATTAAAGATCCAGATAATGAAGTAATTTATCCCCAGGTTTGGCCCCCTGGCTCACTTTCGTTTATACTTCGTGGGGCATGAGAGTGAAATGTCCTTGGTTCCCAGGCAAGAGCAAGATCTCAGGGATGTGCTTGGTCTGACAGGAGTGGAAAAACACCAGCTAAGGCTCTGTAGGGAGTTTAGAGTTATACAATAAAAGATCACAGCGCTACAAATACATGAAAAATATAAAAGCTAAAATCCTAAAGCATCAATACCATTCATGTGGGGGTTTTGGTAGGGCTGGGAAAAGGAATCCTCTGCAGATCAAACCTTTAAAACACCATGGAGAGGGGCACGCATTAAGACTGAATTTATGACAGAATCATTGGGTTGGGAAAGACCTCTGAGGCCAAGCCCAGCGTTCCCCTTCCCTCGCTGTTCCAGGATCACTTTGCTCACCCTTCTCTTCCCCATTTGCTCCCACCACCCCCTGTCCTCCCCCTGGCTTCCCCCAGCCTCTCCCCTGGCCAGGGAGCTTGGGTTGGGGGACAATCCCCCCAGGAGGCCCCTCTGCCCCAGGCCCACCCTTGGGTGCTGTGGGAGCTCCTTGGGTCACTCTGGTGGCACCCAGAGCACCCATGGGCTCCCCACAGCATTGCCCTGCTGAGCTCCAGCCCTGTGGTTGCACAGATCAGGCTGTACAAATGCAGGAAAAAACAAAACAAAAAAAAAGAACCAACAAAACCCCAGCCATTCTGGTTCTGTAAATTCCAAGTGTTGTGACACCTCTGTACAGATTTCCATATTCAGTCCCTTGGCTAAAACTAAGCTCTGGATCAACTTAATATCTGAAAGACTTCCTGCCAGGGATTATATCCTGCTATGGAAGGGAGCTGGGCTTAGTGAACTAATAGATCTTTTCTATCTCTAACTACTGCCAGTATGATTATGGTTTTTTAATCAGAAAAATGTGTTGCTGAAAAGTACCGAGATTAAGCACCACAATTGCCTGTAACAAAAGCAAGTTTTGTTGGATGAGCAGAGATCTGATGAATGACATGATTTGAAATGTTTTCATCCTAATGGCTTCCTCTTCTGAAGTTAATTTTTTTTGTCAGTTGCCAAAACATTTATGAGCAGATTTGTGGATAATGACACTCTTAGATGGGGGTTTAAATAAAAATCTGTTCCATTTGCAACCTAAAAGACCCAGTATTACAGCAGACAAATGGGTTTGGAGGCTGATTCTTCTTGTGGCAGTGTAATAGATGAGCTGGGGTCACTGGTGGTGTACAGAGAGCAAGACACAAACTTTTAGGCCAATTGTTTCTTCCTTGAAGAACTTTAACGTAGGAAGAGAGAAATATATTTAAAATGCAATTTTGTAAGGAGTGCTTGCTGTGAAGAGCATGAAGCTGCAATCTAGGGAAGTTCTTGTTCTTTTCGTGAACTGAAAAACAGGTAAAGAAAGAGAAAATAGATGGGCATTATGTGCCGAATAAATAGCTACATTTAGAATTGGTTTCTTTGTCCAACATCTGGATTCTTAAAAGGGACAAGAAAAACCATCCTTTCCTAACCCTTTGGAAGAGGAAATTTGGCCTGTGGATCAGTGGTTGAATAATAGACTGAATAGAATAATCCAGGTTTATATAAGCTAGGAAAGGTTATTAGGGAGTTGTTTGATCACAGTACTCTCATGTCAAATAAGCCACCGCATAGAAATACAGAGTAGAGGATGATTCATGTGCTTAAATCACGTGTATTGAAAAGAAAGGACTCAGATATGTTCAAAGAGTCTCTTAAGGAAAAAAGAGCGAGCAGAATTCTTGGTTGGTTCTTAACAACAGTGGGCAGAGACCTTGTGCCCCCTCTGTGGGGTCAGTCTGGGGCACATCGGGGCAGGTGGGGCTGGGCCAGGGAAATCCTGGGACAGTCTCTTCCTTGAGTGGTTTTTGTGGAATTCCAGAAGGGGTTGGGTTGGGAGGAACCTCAAAGCCCAGCCCATGCCAGCCCTGCCATGCCAGGGGCACTTCCACAGCCCCAGGGAGCTCCAGCCTGGCCTGGGGCAGTGCCAGGGATGGGGCAGCCACAGCTCCTGCTGCCCATCCCCACTGCTCTGTCTGTGCCCTGTACTTCAAATCCTGAGAAATAAAGCCTTATTTTAATGCTAATTTAAAAATATCAAACTGATTCCCTGCTCAGGGCTGATTTTAAGCTCCTCCTGTTGCACCAGGGTTGATGCATTTATAACACATCTGAAACAGCAGCATTGGCAAAATTTGTGTTTCCTTATACAAAACTTTGTTGTTTTGTTTTTCCTGCAAATGCTTATGGTGAGGTATTTGCAATTACATTTGTTTTCTTCTCTCAAATTTTCCCTGCATCTCTATCCTTCATCTAAACCAGGATTGCAGCCCATTATCCCACTAGGAAATGAGGTGAGATGGTGCACGGTGATTTTGCTTGAAATGCTGTTTTCTTACAGAAACAATAAGGCCACTTTTCCCTACCTGCAAAGTACAAACCTTTCCCATACTCCAGGATGGCATTACAGTCATTTCCTAGTGATAATGTGTATTTCCTGATCAGGAGTTCTGAGGTGCTGCTCTGCCACACTTTGCAAGATCTCTCAGACATCTCTCTTGCTCTGTTGCCCTGATTTCCACCTTTTCAAAAGCTTGTTATGCTGGATCCAGTCTTTTTCTCCAACTCCAGAGCCTGGATCACATGGAACTTCAATAATTTCAGTCATTAGAAGGGCTGAGTAGCATTTTCTTTCTCTTCATGAGTGATTTGACAAAAAAAGGTAGAAAACTTGGAAGGCAAATTACAGGAAGTTCAGCTGCTATGCAGACATCAGTGGCAGCTGAGACATTGCAAATACCTTCAAAACATTCTCTAAAATACTTCTTTTAGTTAAAATTAGTTATAATATGTAAAAACATATTTCTTCTTTGAAGTCAGCTGGGTTACCAAGTTCTTTCACTTCAGAACAACCTGAAATTAGAGAATTAAATCCTGGCCTTGGTTAAATAAAAGGTAAAACTCCCATTCATTTTATTGATGCCAGGTTTTCAGATATAGCTATTTAGGAAAAAGAACTTGGCATTCCAGGTTTTACCTATGCACTCACCAAGTTTTATTTTTGTCTTACCATATATTTTCTAGAGTTTATTTTCCAGGTTACTTCTAAACAGTGGGGTTTCCTTTACTGTCCAAAGTACATTTATTCCACAGCCCCATAGATTTTGTTCATGCTGGACTTTAAATCAACTATCAAATGCCCACAGGTATCTTCAAAGGCTTCTGGAAAAGAATGGTTTACAAGGCTGTTTTTTGCTGTGCCAGGATTATGATTTGTTACTTGTCTTTGGATTTCTAAGCAGACCCCTGCACTGAGCATTCCTATTAATGGTCTGACTGTATTTAGCTGGATAAAAACCATTCAGCACAATGTATGTAATAGTTACATTTCTATGATATACATACTTGGTAAAAGCTTTCTCATTTTCATCATTTAGACAGGTAGGCTCTGGTAAATCATGTGCAGCACTCAGAGCAGGATGACAGTGTGGTGGGGGGTAAGGAAAATAGCAGGCAACTGCTGCAGGAGGCTTTTCTGAAAGCCTTGACCGAATGTTTAAACCCAAAAGGGGCTGAAAATGATATTAATTTCTTCTCTTTTCCCATAGCAAGTACTTGTTAGAGCAGTAAGAGGCCGTGCTTGCCTTGCTCCCGTCACACTCAGGTTGAACTCCTTGGTGTTACAAATCTGCTTGAAGCACTTGGTCTCAGCACCTGCTTTTCCAAAGCCCTGCACATCCCACCCCCTCAGCCCTTGGGGTCCCTGTGCTGGGAACACCTAAAGAGCTCCAGCACTACAAACTGTGAGATTGAAATATTTCAGTTTATCAGCTACTGGCTGGAATTTGCTTCCCATCCCCTTTCCCAGTCTATAAAATGAAATGTTCATTCATCTCCCTGTATATTGGTTTGAACCCTCCCCTGCAGCCCCAGGAACTCAGGGCACTGGGTACCCCAGCGTTTGGGCACAGCAGAAATCCCACCCAAGGGCCAAATTCCTTCATTGTGGGGCTGCAAGTTCACAGCTAACCTGGCTGCACTGCCTGAGCCAGCCCACGTTCACACCACTTCACCCAAGACAAAGTTTGGCCCTCGGGTGGAATTTCTACACTTGAACATCTTCATTTTCTGCAGCGTTTACTGAAGAGTTTCTGTCCCAGGTTTAGCTGCAGTAGCTGAAGTGCCAGAATCAGTTTAGACCAAGAGCTTTCCTGCTCATGGTCTTTATCTGGAGGGGACAAAAATCAGCTCATTATGAGCATAAACAGGGCAAGGATTCCTGGAAGATGAGGGAAACAGTGATTCAGGAACAGAGGCAGCAGCAAAGCCCACCTTTTCCATCTCATTGGTCTCCACTAAGCTTTTGCATCATTTTCTGCTAACTTATATTTTTATGCCTTTTATTTTTAATTTAACAAGTTACAAATGGATAATCAGTGGAAATGGCATGCTTTTCTCTTTTAATTTGCATCCCTTGCCTGCTACTCTTCTTCCCTAAACACAGAATTACTTCTGCTGTTTCACATGCTCATGTGTGTGCACTTGCTTGTGCTCTGTGTTGTGCTGTCCCACACACCCTCATCATCTTTAGCATCCCTGGTTTTATACTGAAGTAGAAATTTTTTTCAGGATTCCCTTTTATTCTGCAATTTTGTTGTTAAAGGGGAAAAAAAAAAAAAGGAAACCAAGTGAGAACCTTTAGCTTACCTTGGAACCTCAGCCAACAGGAATTTCAATGTGCATCAAGATAGAGAAAATGAAAATGATCAATAAATGTACTTTGCAATCTGGTCAGTGTCAATGGCATTAATTTTGTTTTTTGCTCAACTGATCAGAGTGATTTCACTTTCTCATTACTGGTTGTTTCCCGTTAAAATACAAACAGTATCACCTAGTGTGGGGCTATGAAAACACAACATTATTTTCCATATACCTTCTAAAAATCCCTTGGGATATTCCACATGGCCTGATTTGTGCCAACCACATATTATGAAGAAGAATATCGGTGTTTTCCTCTAAAACCTGAAAAACTCAAAGCCACAAACTGTATTTTTCTAGCAAAACAACTGTATATTTTCTAGCAAAATCAACAAATCTCATGTTGATTGCTGATCTTTCTGCAATGCTGTTTCCTCACAGTGGCTGTCCTCTCACTGAGGTCAGAATGAGGGTTAAATGTGCCCCATTTCCTCTGTCAGTTTGGGGGAAAAATGTCAGATTATATAGCAAGGGCTTAGTGTGATGCAGAGCTTTCTGTGAGACACACATCACCAAGGAAGCTCTGCAACCTGTCCCCTTGGGAATGGGAATTCCTAAATAGTCACAGTAATTGGCCCCCCCAAGCCCACAAATATGACTATTAATTGTCTTACCTAGAGGGTTGTGACTAAAGTTGTTGTTTTAATGAAAAGCCTTTCAAATTGCTCTTTAAAAGGATATGCTTCACCACTTTTATTAGTTGTTAATTCCATTTTTAACTACCTATTGTTGGCAATATCCTCTTAGCTTGAATACAATCTCTTTTCTAAGCCATTCTATCCATTTTTAGTTACTTGATTCACTGGATTTTTTTTTTCTTCCCTGGATTTCTAAAGCAGGAGAAGTTAAAAGAAATTTTTAATTGTTTACTTCATTGTTTGGGCACTGGTATCAGCATTGACATCTGGAGGAATATAAACAGATTTGAAAGACTTTCTCTTGTTCATGTACTGAAGGGAGCTTTGCTGTGTTAAATTGATTTAAGTTTCCAAATATGGGTCAGATAAACTGAAATAATCTTTCCTGAGTTAATGTTGTTCTTTCTGGCTATTTATATGTTAGGTTATTTTTTTGTTTTGGTATTAAATAATGTCTAGAGGCTTCAAACAGCATCAGATTCTCCTACAGTGAGGATCAGTGGTTAGCCCCAAACTTGGGTTTGGTTGTTGCTCCACTCTGCATTAAATTTTGTGTCTTGGAATTGCTGTTACAACAACTTCTTTCCTTCTGTGGCTGAATTCTGAGTTTTGCATTTACCCAAAGAGCTGGAAAAGTTGTGGAAGCCTTCCAGTGGCAGGCAGGGCACTGCAGCCTCAGCTGCACCCAGTGTGACAGAGCTGCCACGAGGAGCTGGGACAAAATCTCTTTTGTGCCTCTTCTGTAGCTGATGGGTTTTCCTGGAGAAATGGGAGAGATGCTTGAAATCTGAACAGGGAAATAATAAATAATTCCTTCATTTCTCTCAAAATATGTGTATTTGGGTACCCAGGACTGCACTTGTGATGTGAACAAGCAGCAGGGGGAGGTGGTTGTGGGCAGAGAGGATCTGCTGAGGTTTCCATCTGGTTTAGGGGGAGCAATGCACTCAAACTGGTGTGAACACAATTAATAGAGGGCATCCCCACCCAGCATTTACTGCTCAGCCTGGGGGCTTGGGGAGCCAGGGATGAGCCAACCCTGCCACTGTCCCCTCTTCCCAAAGGTGCAGCCCCGTGTGGTTTTTCCCTTGGCATTTGGTTTGGCAATCCATAGGAACGTTTCATTTATTCTCCATAATGTCTAAATCATTAAAAGAAAAGCTTTGGGGTGCAATATGAGAGTGACAAAGATAATTACAGTTTTAAAGCCTTAAGAGGTTTCATGCATCATATAAAATTTTACATTCCACCACCAATTTAAATCAATTACGATCTTTAAATCTATAATTGTGCTATTTAAAGCATTTTAAAGGGCACAATGCATGTGGTATTTCACTGTGTTCCCAAGTATTTTCACAACAGATCTATTTATTGTGTGAAAGCATCTAGAGGCTATTAAAAGCTGATCAGAGGCATTATTAACTCTTTAGTCTGTCTCCTTAATGCAAGAAGCAGATATGCTTAAGCGTTATTTATCACTTAGTCTCAGTTGTGCTGAATTTCTCAGCCTTTAGTCACAATAATTGTAGCAAAGCCTGGAATAGATCATGCAGAGTGTCCTCATCTTGCTAAACCAATGACTTCTCTGTGCTTGGCTGAGCATGCATTTGCTTTCCTATTGCAACAAGGCAAAGAAACAGAGACTTTTCTAATTTATTCTCTTCATGCTGGATCTAGATCACTGCCCAGGTAAAGATGATGCTCTTTATTCCTCATGCAAAACCTTTTTCCTCGCTCTGCACTTGGTTTATATCAAGGGGGTTCACTCCCTTTTTAAGTTACTTTATTATTACTATTCTGAGGAATAAACTGTGATCATCTTTCAAAATCCTAAACCAGAAGTTTCAAGTGAATATAGTTTTGGTGAGCCTTATCGTTTTTATTTTAATTGAAAATAAGACATCTGATGTTTCTAACTTCGTACCAAAATCGAATTTCTGATCAACACATTTTCCTTAAACTTTGTTCCCTTGAGACTTTTAACCTCACAAAAATAAGGAAGCACAAATGAAGGACTGGAAGTCAGTCAAATTAAAATATCTCAGTAATTTTTCTTCAAAAATATGGAGAGAATGTTCAAAAGGCTCCATATTTTCAGTAACTCTAACAGCAAATCTTGGCTGCCCAACTGTTCTTATATTCACTATTAAAAACAGAGGAAAAAAAACCACACACACAACAAAACCATCTAACCAAATTAAACAAAATGAAAACAATACCCACTGTCTTTCATTAACAATTACTGCTGGTGCAAATTTTAGATATTCCCATGTCCACATCACTGCAGCTCAGATGGTCGTTAGTGGAAGCTGATGGTAATGAAATACACTTCAAATAATTAGTCAGCTCTTGGGGAGGGCTGAGGGGAGGAAAGCTGCTTGTTGGTTTTCAAACATTATTTTAAGTGGGAGTTTTGTTGCTCTGTAAGCAAATGCCAGCCTCATTTTGGACAGGATTATCCATCATCATAGAAACAGTTTTTGAAACTGTTGAATGAGTGGACACAACCTGGGTGTCTTTTTTTTATGAAAATAGAGCTATGGGTAAAGTGCCTCTGTTGTGCAGGGAGTCCTGCTTGGAAAGATCCTTTTTCACACTAATTCCAAACCCAAGCAGCCCATAGTACTGACAGTAAAAATTCGTTTTCTTCTTAAATAACTCGGCTCCAGTAGTTCATACGTTCCCCTGGGAATCAGCAGTGATGAATACATTTGCTTCTTAAAGAATAAGCAGGATTTCCAGTGCTTAAAGAAATAACAAATAAAATAAATGCTAAAAAAGGGTCCCACACTGCCCTGCACTCTGCCTGCTCTGGAGAAAGGCCAGGGAGCAGCCTGCACTTGTACATTTTGGTCACTGCCCCAGCCCTGGGTAATTTGGAGTTGAGCTGATGTGAATTCAAACAGGGCAGTGCTGAACAGTGACTGCTGAGCTCTGAGAGGCCAAATGCCCCTGGGGACTGCACAGACACCCGGGCACCCTCTGTGCAGCCACTGCCAGAGACGGAGCTGCACAAAGCTCCTGCAGCCCTGCTGGCAGCGGGAGATGGAGCTGCACAAAGCTCCCTGCAGCCCTGCTGGGCTGGGCTGGGTGGTGGGAACAGCAAGGACCTGGGAGGTGCCTGGGCTGGGAGAGCAGGAGGGACAGGGAGCAGGAGAGACAGGGAGCAGGAGGGACAGGGAGAAGGGCTGGGAGAGCAGGAGGGACAGGGAGCAGGAGGGACAGGGAGCAGGAGGGACAGGGAGCTGGGCTCAGCCCTGCAGGGAGCAGGAGGGACAGGGAGCAGGAGGGACAGGGAGCTGGGTTCTCAGCCCTGCAGGGAGCAGGAGGGACAGAGGGAGCAGGAGGGACAGGGAGAGAAGGAGGGACAGGGAGCTGGGCTGGGAGAGCAGGAGGGGACAGGGAGCAGGAGGGACAGGGAGAAGGGCTGGGAGAGCAGGAGGGACAGGGAGCAGAAGGGACAGGGAACAGGAGGGACAGGGAGCTGGGTTCTCAGCCCTGCAGGGAGCAGGAGCGTTGTCCTTGCACTCAGAGGGACACAAACCCTGGGCCATCAGCACTGGTGTCAATGAAATTAATTGTCCCAAGCCTGAGATTACACTGAGATATCTCTCTCCACGCAGCACGGGGGAAATTGGATGCAGCACCTCTTTCCAGAGGATTTCCTCTGGGAGCATCAGCTGCAGGAGCTCGTTTGAAACCATCCCCTGGCTGCTGTTTTGTACCAAGGGGACAATTTTTTTCATGTTCTGACATCTCCAACGTTGACTTGCTTGGAAGTCACAGAGGAAAATAAACAGGAAAGGTGCTTCCAAAAGCAGTGTGTAACCTCAGATGTGCCCGTGTCATTTGGTTGGGGGGTTAAATATTAGTTTCTAATGCTGCTCTCATTTGCCAAACTTTGATTGCTGTGGGATACTTCCAATAAGATTTACCTTTTCTTGCTCATTAAAAATAGAGCAGATTGATCTGGTAATCCTGCAGGTCTCTGGCTCCTGGCTGCCAAAGACACTTTCTTTTCCTTGCTGCTTTTTCCTCACATGAGGAGCTCTGTGCTTCTCTGGGGTGTAACAGCAGAAGGTCTCAGTTCCCCTCCCGCTGCACAAATTAGGAATAACTCCAAATGGAGTCACTGTGGCAGGTGGAGGGAATTTGGCAGAGACTCTGCATCCCCTGGCCCTGCCAGGATTTAGTCTCTGTTAATTCTCTCACTGCGTTTGGTGCCACCGGTGGGGGCTGTGCCACACCTCGGAAACTCCCTGGGCTTCCTTCTCCCCAGGGAATTTCGAGCTGGTTCAATTGATTTTCTTACCTGGGCAGCACAAAGGGATTGAAATGAAGCTGTGAGTCTGAGCTGGATGTGTCTGTGAAAGGCCAAGACCATTAAAACTGGAATGAAATAGATGGCGGAGAGTGGAATGGGATTTTTGGGTATCAAAGATATCGAGTGGTTCTATCTGAAGTTGCTGCATTAAAAAGCAGCAAAGAAACTACTGCAGACCTCCAAAATGGGAGAGGTCTGGCATTATAAACTACCAAGTCTGGCATATTTGGGGGCAATCTTGGTTTTCTTTTTTAATGTGTTCTTTTGAGGGCAAACCCAATAAAGCTGTAGGTGTTGGAGGTTAAATGCAACAATCTCCATAATGAAAATGCCATCCAAGTGCAGTATTTCACACAAAGCACAAAAACCAGGCTGCATTAAAAATATTTTCCCCCCAAAGTATCCAGAGAACCAGTGCAGTAAATAATGCCACTACAGGCTAAATAGATTTGGAGATGATAAGTCTTTTATTTTTGCAATAATAGTAGCAAATAAAAAAAAAAAAGCCATTTAAAATCTGAACAATGTTTTTTATGTTCAGATAACAAATATAAATTTCCAAATGGTTATCTCCATATTTCTTAATGGTAATGCATTTCCAGTTCCAAACCCAGCAAATACCCATTTTCATGCTGGAATTAAGTTATCCTATAAAGTAACAGCAACTGATAGGAGGAATTTATGGTGAACCTAGTGATTATTGATTCTTAATGCATAAAGGATTCATAATGCAAACGTCAGTGGCAAAATATTTTTGCATTTTATTTTTATATTTATTTGGGAAGTCTGTAACTGCAATGGCTTATTTTACGAAACCAAGAAAAGGTATAAAATGCTTTGGAATACTCTTAGCTAAAAAGATAATAAGTGCTTAGATTATTGGATAAAATGTGGTTCTCTTTAGGCAGAATACTAAATAATCAGTTTAGGATTTCTGAGCATCATAATTCAAGGGTATTCACCTTTCTGCAAGTGCTGCAAAGCCAAAGCCTCACGCAGAGCTCTGTGCTGATAATCAAAGGTGGACAAACAGACAACAGTGCTCACCCTACAAAGTCATCTGATTTCCAAACACAGGTTCTTAGCAGTCCTGACAAACCCCTTAATAGCCCTTTTAGATACACATGAAAAGCAGTGAGAGATTTTACAGGGGAACAGCTCCACTTCCCTTTTTTTTTTTTTTTTTTTTTTTTGGCTGTAATAGAAATCACTGTAGGAACATGAGACTTTTAAACTTACAAAAATAACTCAGCATTGCCCTTTTAAATTGTTTCCACTGACAACCGAAGTCACAGTGGCATTTGTTCCTCCAGATCCCAGCACACACATGTATCCATAATGATCCATCCCTGGGATGGCACAGTTCTTCTGTGCTTGCTACCTGTCAGGCTTGTACTCAAGAACCTTGAATATCAGTGACTCACTAATGTTTTATGATATTTTACCTCACTTTATGGTAGTCATTTATGACAAGACCAGAATGACATAAACTGCCATAAAGCAAAGCAATGCAATCACACAAATGACCATAAATCAAGATAGCAACAGAAAAAGGTCATAAAAAGGAAAGAAAATTGGAGAAAACAACATTTGAGTTCAGATTCTGAAGTCTGGAGGTAGCAGCACCAAACTTCAGGACAGATGGATGTGAGCAGCGAGAGGATTCAGTGTCCCACTGATACCAATCATTTTGGGAGGCACTGACAGTGATGCATAGATGGGCTTTTGTTACTTTTAAACCTGTTATGATGTATAAAGAGTTTATACTGTGTGAACGGGCTTTTTTTCTGCCGTGAAGTTATCTTAGCTTTGTCCTACACCCCAAGCAATTCCCCATTCAGATGACCTTTTGCACGAAACTTCTATAATCTCTGCCTATCTTTTTTTTTTTTGTTTAAATGACAAATGTGTTGCTGGTAATCAAGTCAACCACCTCTAAAAGAATGGGCTTGTGATGTTCTTCCCTTGGAAGAGCCTTTTCCTTGGTGAGAAGGAGCAGCTCCTCAGCAGGGCTGCCCAAGGGTGGTCGGTGGGACTGGACACATTTGGGGTTGGGGTTTGCAGTGGGAGCAGAGGTTTTTTGGGAGGTGTCCTGGCTCTCAGGGCTGTTCCCCTGAGGATGGGCACAGGAGCAGCAGCCAATGACACCAGGGAGGACAAGGAGCTCAGGATCAGAGCCTGATGGGGCAGCAGGAGCTGGGAGCAATGAGGTGTAACGGGACGTAAACCACACCTTAAAGTTATACCCCCATAAAAATGAGAAACTGCTGGTGGTGCAGATAACAGCATTTATGAGGAGAATTTATGGGCTGCTCATGTGGTATAAATATATACAGTACACAAACACCAGTGGGAATAAATTCCACTGGACAACCCTGTTATTTTAACAGTAACCTTGAAAATATTATGTTATTTAACTGAGAAAGTGTTAAAGGAACAATACATAATTTAATCTCCTCCTCTGCCCTGTCCAGCTCACCTCTGTGTTAGCAGCAGTGATGTTGTAAGAAGTGCATTGAGATAAACACTGATAGTTAATTGCATTTATTTTAACATCCTCGTGCTTCTCTATCCACACCCTTGTGCTTTCAGCCTGTTTCTGAAGGAGCTGATGTGCTTTATAAACTCTAAGGACATCTTTTTATCTCTAAGCTTGATCCAAGACCTCTAATTCTTTCCCTGCTCTGCTTCTCTGTTTCCAAAGTCAGTTGCTTTCCTGTTTTGTAGTTCACTTGTGCTCACAACTGCCAGAACCATTTCTGGTCATTTCTTTAAATTCTTCCTTGTCAAAGGACACCAGAGGAGTCAGTGGAGATGACAGAAATGTAGCAGATAAGCAAAAAAAAAGGGGAAAAAACTCAAAAAACCCAGAGCAGTTGAGCTGAGATGCTGAGCTGAGCTGGGGTGCCAAGGCATGAAATGGAGGTGCAGCGGAGGGATGAGCAGTCCTTGTCCTGCCTGTGCCTCCACAGGACTCTGCTCAGGGACACTCTGTTCCTGCTGCTCCCTCTGCAGGAGCACATCTGGGATATTTGGGACCATTCCCCTTTGGGAAGGTCCTTCCACAGCCAGAGCAGTTCCACCTGCGAGTCCCCCCCGGCAGGGAGGGAGGGGAGCCCAGCAGCTCTGAGGTGGAGGGAGGGCACAGAGAAGGGCTTGGTGATGGTTCTGCAGTGCCTGGAGCATCATCTCATCCCTCCCTCACTTCGTTCCCTCTTAATCCCCAATCCAGAGCAGGAGACAGCATTTGGGACAGGAAAATGCCATGCCTTGCACTGGAGAAGAAAATTTGTTGGCTTTTCTGACTATTTTGAGCTCCAATTTTAGGAGTTATTCACCAAGGTGTAAATTCACTTTGTCTGCCTGTGCTCTTGCTGCCAAGGAAGCAAACTAGGACAAGTTAACAGAGTGATCCAAGAGTAAAGAAAAGGCTGGGATCTTAATTTTTGATGCAGTCTATGTGTTCTCATTATTACATTGTCTGTTTGTATTACTTTTGATTTATAATGTAATTGGGGAACTATAGAAATGTTAATGGGAAAGATACTGTTCTGAATATGACAAAGTTGTTTACTAATTGTTGCCTTTAACTTGGGCTAATTTTGTAGTATTGAAATATTTAAAAATGTTTTATTTCTCTATTTTTAGGTTGTCATGAAAGTATTGTTTAGTTTAAACTCCATTTTCAGATGAGCTGAGCATTCTCTCCCTTTAAAACTAGGAAAATAGTGCAAATTAAAAATTTGCTGCACTGGGGTTCAATCTCAACCTTTAGGCAAGCCCATTCATTTTGTTAAATATTTAGATGAGAAATCGTTGCCTGTGTGTTTATTTATTTATTTTTCCAACCTCCACCCTGCTGCTCATTATCTTAGGGGAGATGGAGAATATTGCAATGATTATTAGTAAGCCTGGTAATGAGATTACTGAACCATTTGCAGTTGACTTTTTTTGTGATGCATAATTACAGGGGTTTATTTACAGTGCCTTTAGAGGGTTTGGGTTTGGTTTTGCCTTTTAATGATTCACATTTATATCCTTTGTTCTTCATGGAAGGGCTGAGATGGTGTCTCTGGGTGTTTTGCATTTCCCCTTGCACACACACTCCCCATGCAATGAGTGTGTCACACTTCAGATGGAAGGCAGCAGCTCTTCAGCCAAGTGATCCCCGTTCTGAAAGCTCCTTCATACCTGAGTAATCTGACTGATATTAATTGGGGATGCTCAGGTAAATAGGATTATTTGTGCATTTATCCTGGGTGATTCTCCCAGCCTGTGCTCGAGTCAATGGAGAGAGTCTCATCGACTCTTTTTGGCCTTGTCTGTCTCATAAATGTGATATATTAACAGAAAACAGTAGAAGGGAAGAGCTGCTCTGCAGGTCTTAAATATCTCATAACTGGGAGTTGTTAAGGTTGGCCACATCATTGTCACATTTATTACTCCCATTCCTGACTGTTACCCACTTTTCCACAAAAACAACTGTGATTTCAGCAATTTCTGGAGCTTTTGGTGGAGGATCCCTGGTATGGAGGGAAAAAAAAAAAGAAAAAAAAATAATTAAAGAGATTTGGGGCAGGCCCTGGGAACAGGCCANTTTTGGTGGAGGATCCCTGGTATGGAGGGAAAAAAAAAAAAGAAATAAAATAATTAAAGAGATTTGGGGCAGGTCCTGGGAACAGGTACAGGAAATTCCTTGGGAAATAGAGAACTATGGAATAATGATACCCTGTTTCTACAAGACTTATTCTGGAAGACAGGACACTTTATTTAGAGATCACATAGGTTATTCATGTGAAAATATAATATCTTTGTTTGCTTTTGACTCAAGTCTTTAACATTGAGTTAAAGATCTCCCATTGCCTCAGTGGGCTCAATTCCATTGTCAGGCAGTGAAACCTTAAACAGCTCTTTTTGTCTCCTTGTTTTGCCAGATTTATTTACAGTAGGTTCGATTCTAAATTCAGGTAGAAAGGTGTAAAAATTTTATGTACCCAACTTTAACCACCTAAAGAGTGCACAGGCAAAAAGATGAAAATTGGTGTTAATATGTGACATTAAAATTATGGCTCTAATCCAAGCTATTATTTAGAAATCAGTGGAACATTTCATTTGTAAAAATTGCAAGTTCTAAGGTTCTCTTCATGTTCAAAAGCAGATCTGCGTTGAACACTTGAAATTTATATAAATCCACAGTTAAAATGCCTTAAATGCAAAATGTATTTTTTCCTTCAGCAGCAAGCCTGTAAAAACCCAAAACCACATGTTTCAATTTAGCTGCAAAAAACTTAGAATGCAAGAAAACAAAAGGGCAAGAAGCTCCAGAATAATTGCACTTCCTTGCAGAATAATGACAAAGCTAAAAACTTGTTTCTTTTATCTCAGGATGTGTCTGTTGACTGCTTCATTATAGCAAGACTAAGACTGCACCACAAAAGGATCCATAACTTATCCAAGGGAATGTAAAGCCAGGTCCCAAACACACTGGCTATAACAGAAATTCTTTCTGCAGCTTAAATGGATCAAGTCTGTGGAGATTCAGTGAAAAAGGAGGATGATGATCACTCCCAGCATTTAACTCGCATTCCAGCCACGAGCTGTAATGCTGAATCCACCTAAGTCAGGATTAAGAAACCAACACACCCCTTTATTTTTAATGTGCAACATGTTTTTGTTCCTTTGAGCCTGGGTTGTGTGAGCTGCTTCACAGCATTGCTGCATTCTGCTCCTTTTTTCTCTAAAAGCACATAAATAATCTCCCATGAAGTGCACAAGGCAGTGACAGCCACCACGTACACTCTTGATTTCTGAAGTACTGCACTGTAAAGTGAGAGAACCTCATTAGAATAAACCCTTTCTTAGAGAGAAAAAGGTCCAAAAAAACCCTCTATTGAACATCCAGGGTGAATTTTACTCTTGGAAATTACAGATTCAGCTAAACTGCCATCACCTCGTTGGGATAACTTGTCACAGTGCTGGAATTTAAGCACCAGTGATCCACTGGGAGTAAACATCCTCAGGTACAGTGTCTAAAGGATGGGCACCCTGGGGTTTCTACCAAGCCTCCATGACCATATATCCATGCTGGGCTCATCTCTTTCCCTGCTTCTGAAGCACACTCAATCATCTCACTGAGGTGCCCTGTGTGGTCCATAATTAATATTGCACATTGACTTTGGAAGAAAGCTTTGGGGGGGATTGGGGTGATCCAAAAGAAATATGGCAACTTCTTTATATTCAGCAGAGTTGGTGTGGTAAGGACTGAGCTGCTCCATTTTGAAGGATGAGGAAGGAGGAGAAGGTTTCTTTTTCACCCCTTGCCCCCAACACTTGTAGTATTCTCTCTGTTCAAACACTGGCCCAGTGCTAATTTTTGCCAAAAGTGAAGGAGAGGGTGAAAAATCATTAATTCAATTTCTCACTGGTTTGCCTCTGGTGATTGCTGTCACTTCAGGTAATAGCTTGTCTGTGGTTCTGACCCAGTTCTTAAACCAGTCCTTCCATACTCAACCAATTAATCTAATGGTTCATTAATTGCAAACATCTGAAATCATTAGAACCTGATTGAGCACAAAAGCATCAAATCCTGTGAAGCTGTGACTGCTTAGCCAGCAAATGGTCTCATTGCAAAGGAATGTCAATGTTTATAGTAAATGTAACCTAAACTAGGGTGTTCATTGACATATCCCTCCATTTGTATACAACGGCTCTGACATCTATCAGTTCAAGAGTGCATGATTTATCCACTGCTATATCCTGGAACTGACAAGCCAAAGATTACAGCTTAACCTACATGAAAGCAGAGGCTGTATGTATTCCTAAAATAAATATTTAGTAACTGACAAGCTCTGGTTAATATTAATTCCTGATAGAAAGCAGTCAATTTGAGCTTACTTCATGCCAAAATCTATTTGTATTTTGTAAATCATTTTTCATGAATATAGTCTAGAGGATCTCGAGAAAATGTGTAAGTGGGGGTGGGTGGCTGTATCTGTTGCATTTTATATCTCCCACATCTGCATCAAAGAGAACCCTCTGTGTGCCTGGGGAGTGGGGCAGAGCTGGGGAAGGACACACACACAGCACTGGGATGGGGGCTGTAAAATGGAGACTTAATTAGGCGAATTTAGTGAGTGTGAAAGATGCCAATTTTGGCTTCCTGGTGCACAAAGCCTCCTGTTTATCCATGGGGGGCACAGCACAGGTAGCACTAAACATCCCTGACAAATCCTCTGTCACCTTGGTGTTGGAGGCTGCTTGAGGATCACAAGTCCAGACCAGTCACGTGTACTCACAATGCCTGCCTTGGCTTTTTCTCTTTGTTTTTTAACTCTCTTTCTTTTTAGTGCTCTGCTCTGGTTGACAAGGTGGTGATTGGTCCAAACTTGGACTCGATGATTTTTGAGGCCTTTTCCAACCTGTTCTGCTTCTGTTTGTTTTTAGGGGCTACTAATTGTTCTACTGATAGATTTATAAGTTCTGTGTTCATCAGACAGACAAGATAAAATTGTGAATATACTTGGCTAGGTCTGCATTTTAGACCCTGAAACCACCTCTAGCATAAAGATGTGTGTGTAACTCATCCCTGTGCTCCAAAAAGCCCTCACTGGGCAGGAGGGAAAAGGACTGGAGCTATCCTTCCCAAACTGCAGTCACAGTAAGCAGCCCACACAGTCACGTCCAGCACTGTTTTTTGAAATATTCCTATTTAAAATACAGATAATTATGGTGCAGAGTGATGGCCAAAGTGGTTAAGCAGCTGCCCATTGGAGCAGGAGCCTTCTACTCCCTCAGATAACGGTGGGGAGGGAGCAGGGAGGGGCAGGGCTGGCAGCTCAGCAGGGCAGGAGCAGCCTGTGTGCTCCTGGCAGGAGATGAGCACTATCAGTAGCCCTAATGATCCAGGGCAGTGGCCTGAGGAAGTCCTTGGAGTGTGGTTTCCTTTATCACTTTTACTGGGCTGCCCTTTGGGAATGAGTTATGATCTGCTGGTTTGATCTTTTGTATTGTGTATGGGGTTATTGCACCTTTTAGTTCCTGACAACAGTAGTAAAGCTGCCAAGTATTACTTAAAGTGTGGGAATGTTTATAAGAACTCAGCAAAGGAGAGTGCCTGGTGTTCAGAGGGCTGAGAGAAGAAGAAACATTATCAGCCCTGGAGCAAAACGGGGTGCTGGGTGCGAGCCCTCACTCTGGAATGACCTTTTCCAGCTGCTGGAATGAGCTTTTATCACAGTGCAAGGGCCATGGCAATGCAAACACTGAGCAGCACCATTCCAGGGGGTATCTGTGCCTATATGGGAGCTGCATGTGATTCTGTACATACCCCTGCGTTCCCATCTGCTGGGGAATTCTTGCAGATGAAATCCCACAACATGTTTGTTCTGAAGGGGAAATTTTCGGGTTTTTTTTACAATGTTCTAATGGAATCATAGTTCAAAATATTCAGTGAAAACATTACATCCCCTGTCATTAAGGTGAATTTTGTTTGCATGCTCTTTTCCCAGAACACTGATGTTAATTTTTGCTTAACTTTAGTCTTACAAGGTATGAAGCAATTTAACAGACTCGGTAACCTTTCATTAAAGTTCAGTGCAGTACTTAAGCATGTTGGGTGCATTAATTGTTAGCTGACAGCTATTATTTCTGTGAAACCCCTTTGCAAGAAAATTTCTGCTTGATGGATTGGATTTTTCAAAATTTGCATTTCACCAAGCCAGAGTTAACTGGTACTTACAGCTACAGTAGATATTTAAATTAGAAAACAATCATTCTTTATTGTTAAATATCTAGTAAAACTATGATATTTGTTTAGGATAAACTTTATGATGGAGCTCATAGCCCTGCAGTGCTGGTTTTGACATAAAGGTAGAACTAATAACATAGGCTTTTAATATAGGTAGAACGAAAAGTCTGCACCCAGTCCTGAGTGCTGGCACAACACTGTTAAACACAAGGGGGAAAGCAGGAAAATCGGCAGTTTAATGTGTTTTCTAAAGCTCTGTCCCTGAGCTGGAGGAAATATATGTATTTCCTCCTCAGGATGCTGTGAGGTGGGGTAATGCACAGTGAGCACTTCTCCAGGGTGCCAGGGAGCGTGGAATTTCTCAGGCAGTAAACTCAGGAGGCTCTCATGGATGAACTCAGCTTTCCTGGCTCCTGACTTTGCAGTGACCCTTGTGTGCAGCAGCCTGAACCCCCAGCAAGAGCAACACGGGAGCACCAGCGGGGAGAGCAGCACTGGTGGCACCAGCTCAGAGGAGACACTGAGAAAGGAGTGGAAAGAACAGCACATCTCTGAAAATGAGAAAGAGGAAGAGCTGACAGTGATAAAAGAGGGGTAAATCACCTTGGGAAGAACATGAAAGTTTTGTGGTTTAGCCAGTTGGTTACAAGTGCTCCAGAAGAGAGAGCAGAGCAGCTGTCAGGGGCTGTGTTAAAAATAAGAATTAAAAAAAGAGGCAAAGCTCAGACACAGCATATTATACACTTGAGATCTGAGGGCATTTGGCTGATTATGTTGACCTACAGTGAAGATGATGGGAGGGACAAGGACTGAGAGAAAGGATCCCTTGAGGAAACCAAATTGTCCAACAGAGAGGATGTGCTGAGGGAGGAATTACAGAGCACAAAACGTGGTAAATTGATAAGACCAAGTAACACAGAGACATTTATTTATAAGTGTGGAGCACCAGATCTGTGTTGTTGCATATACTCTGATTTTAGCAGTGATACACCAGTATTTGGATCAGTTGAACCTTTTTTTTCAGTACACATCTGTGCATCCTCTCTGATCACAGCTCCATCCCTCCTGGTTGCCAATACGTTCCTTACATTTAGTGAAACCTTGTGAAATAGAAAGCCAGGAACATTTGTGGAGAGTCAGGAGAATAAATATACAAGGAACAGCATAGATATTGTATTTTTTTTTTCCTTGAGTAGTTAAAAATGTAACACTGTTTTTTGGTAATGACAGAGTAAATTAATATTTCTATGATTATGTTAAAGATCTGAATTAAAGTTGAGTCATGCCTACCTATCAGTTAATCAATTACATGCCATAATTTGGTAAATTTAGCTGACTTTAACCACTAATCTTGGATGCCTTATTAAATACAGAAGAGTAGCAAGAAATTCCTTAGATCATCAGTATTATCAGGAGTGGAAAGGGAATGTTACTTCCTTCCATATCCTAGAAATCTGATGGGGAAAGGAGAGACACAGACAGAAAAGTGAATTAATTATTCAAGGAGTTTCCTCTTCAGCAAATTCTTCTCTCAGCTCAGCCAAATCTTGTCATTACATGGCTTCTAATTTTAGGAAGAATTTGGATAGCAGGTGAGAATTTTAACATTGAACTGCAGAGTCCATGTCACAGATAATGGTCAAGTATTTTTACTTTATTAATTAAGGGTCTGCTTAGGTATCTGATGGTGAGACCCCACACACCCAAGGTCTTTGCATGTTCTCTTCCTTCAAAAATGTTCTTCATTTTTATGCTCAAGAAGAGAGAAAGGAGAAATAACTCAACAATGCTGCAATTTTAGCAGCATCCACCCCACTGTCCTTTTCATTCCCACGAGTCCATTATCCCACAGGTACCTTGCATCTGTCACTGGATGGGAACGAGCCCCTTGGGTTGAATTAAATCAATACCTTGACCTTCAGCAAAATCCTTTGTTTGTATCAAGTAGGCAATGAAAAAAAAATATATTACATGGAAAAACAGGATGTTCATCATGTGTAAGGTAGGGCAGTAATGGATGCTTAGGAAATGGAGGGAGTGGTGTAGAGAATATGGAATCATTCAGATTGCTTGTGACCTCGGGGATATCTGTGAGATGGAGGGGCAAATCTGTCACATTTGCACTTTGCACTGAGGTCATCCATACACAGGCAGTGATTTTCCAAGATGTATTATCTGTTAGCAAAAATGCAAATAAAAAGGAAGCAGAGCTCATTTAGGGAATCTTCATTATTGGGTGTGGCAGGAGAGGAAAAGCAGGAAGATCTACGAAGAGATCATGTGAAACAGAGCTTGAGAGATCGATTTTACGACGGTTAAAGCAGAAAATTAGCCATATTTTCATAGGGGAATTGCCATAATTGTGTTCTAATGTTTTTAAAATGAAGCATTCCCCAAGGCAGTGAAGGCTGGGGAAAATATCTCAGTGGCAGAGCTGCACTATAAAAAATATAATAAGTGGGTTGGTCATTTGTGTGGTGCTGTGAGAGTCAAAGTTAGAGGACCTGTCACAAAAAGGATGTTCTTGGGATGTGAAACACACTTTGTGATGATGCTGGTAGGCAAACATGGAAAAATGGGAGCAGGAATGTTAGCATGCAATTTGTTTGGGGTTTGTTATGAAAATTGTACTTTGATGGGAAAGGTTTTGAGCAATTCTGTAACAGAAAAATTTCAAATCTTCAAAATTTCTTCTGAAACTAAATTTCTTCTGGAAATGCACTAGGAATGGATTACATGAATGCTTAGGATAACAGGGTAACTCTTCCAACCGCATTGAAAATAAAATAGTTAAAAGAAAACATACTCAGTTTACAGTCTGCTACCTTGATGGATCTATTTTATTTCTTAATCAACACATATTTCCAAATGAGACAGCTTTTGCTCACATGGTGTTTCTACATCAGAACATCTGTATTTTAGCCTACCTTATTTGTAAATTAGGTAGGGAGATGCAAAATTCATGATCCAAACTCTGTGGCCACTTTTCCTGCAAAAAGCTAAAAATTTGCATTATTAAATTCAAACATCCTATTTGGAAAAATCTATCCTAGTTAAGTTTCCTTTCGAGTTCTTTAAAAACTGATATTTTTTGCATACTCAGTCTTAACTAGAGATGACCAAAATGTTCCACCTTTAACTTATTTTAATATAAGTTTTTCCAACAAAGGGCAGAGAAAGAGTAAGAAGAATTTATAAAAAGTGAGAATTTCTTAAAATCAAATAGATAAAAAAGGAAATATATTTCTTTTTTTCCCTGCTAATTTTTAATCATCTCAGATTCAACAGACAGCTTGCATTCTTCATTGACAAACAGAGAGCCACTCCAGGAGTGCAATCATACTAAAATTCACAGCTAGGATAATGTACAACTGGAACTCTGTCTGGAGGAACTGAGGTATGCCTTGGAGGAATGCATGAGATGCTATGGTTAATTAACTAATTTACTCAATCAAGTTTAACAGTGGTTTTAACTTTAATGGCACCATTACATTTTAATATGAAAATAACAGGCTGTGTTGCTGGCGTTCCCTGCAGTCCGCCTCCTCTCCACCAGCCACTCCTCAATTGGAATTTGATTTGTGGAGTCCCAAAGCCGCTGAGGGTGCCAAGCACACGTAATCCAAAGTGTGCACGGCCACCCTGCGTGCCCACCCTGCACAGGGTGTGCTGGAGGGATCTTCTCAGAGGGATTTGGAGTCCCCAGGTCCTGGCAGAATTCCCTCTCTGGGCCTGGCTTCTCCACTGGCACAGCTTGCTCCTCTCAGGCTGCCAGTGCAAAGGAAGCAAAGGGAAAAGTGGTTCACTCTGTGCTCCTTGGTTTGATGAGGGAAGACACTTCTCTTTCTCTAAAAATGCCAGTCAGGAACCCTCAAGGTGTTCCTGTCCCCATGGCAAAGTCCATCCTGGCCGCAGTCTCCCCCACACATCGCTGTGAGCTTTTCTGCTTCATGGAACATAAAGCATTCCTTGAATTTGGATTCCTTGAATTTCATATCTTAAAATTCTTACACAACCAGGACAACCATACTTCAGTCTGTGTTTAATTTTTGTGTGATCTAATTAATATTAAACACTAAATTAAAGGTGACTGGGGAAATCCTGCTCCCCAGTATGCCACTGGGTTCCAGGTGCAGCACACCAGCAAATCAGTGCAGGAAGATTTGTGACCAAAACTGGCAACAGGAGGCAACTGTTGTCTTATTTCTAGAGCAATTTATTGAAATATGGAAAATGTACCTTCAAGTTGTGTCAGGCAGTGAATGTAGAGCTCTCCCTGTCAATGGGTTGCTGTGGATAAAATTGAAAAAGCCTCATTTTTAGGTTGGGGTTTTTTTTTGGCAGTAAAACCCTTTAAACCAAGGTCGCTGTGCACAAAGGTGAACCAGGACATGGTCTGTGAATCCATGTGGCTTCAGCAAGGCCCAGGCATCCAGTTTCATGGCTGGCAAAGCTGAGAGGACTCTGTTCCTTCATGGCAGCAAAAATTTGGGTTTTACACAGAACCCCACAGAATCACTGAGTGGGAAAAGACCCCCAAGGTCATGGATTGTGAGCTGTGACCAATGCCCACCAGAGCCCTGAGTGCCACGGCCAGGCCTGCCTTGGGCACCTCCAGGGATGGGCACTCCAAACTTTGGGCAGTTCCGAGGCCTGAGCTCCCTTTCCATGGGGAAATTCCCGCTGCTGTCCAAGCTGAGCCTCCCTGGCCCAGCCTGAGGCCGTTCCCTCTGCTCCTGTCCCTGTTCCCTGGGAGCAGAGCCCGATCCCCACCTTGCTGCACCCTCCCAGTGTCCCTTGTCACCTCCGTGTCCCAGAGCAGAGACAGAGCCCCTGTCCCCACCTGGGTCACACCAGAGGATGAGGTGTGAGGGATGAGCCTTGGAAGCAGCAGCTGGAAAAGGCGGAGATTCCCAGTGGCAGAGTGAGATCTTGCTGCTGGATACCCACATCCAACTGATAATAGATCTCACCCCATTCTGGCAAGGGACAGTAAATCACAGCTAAACAGTTATATGTGATTTTATTGAGAATTTTTATTATCGTGGGTACAAAGGCCATACTTTGGAGATTAACTGGGAAAAGTTTTACAAGACAGTGGAGATAATGAATCACAAATTCCGTGAGGGTGAACCTCCCGTGCTGAATCCGAGTGCAGCTGTCTCATATTTGCTCTGTGTGCATTTTGCTACCAGTAATTTTGTCATCAATTTTCATATTTTGTTTAAACATATTTGTCTTTTGGACAAGATAGGTCATATTTCACCCATTTGATGAATTTTCTCCTTGGTCCAGTTTTACAGGATTTGCACTTAATTAATTGCACAACCTTTAATTCGACAGACTGTTTTTAATGGCTGTGTAGTTTCAAATGCATATACATGAAGAAATTTCAAAAAGTAATTGTTTTTATGTCACTACCATTGAAAGTTGCAATTATTAAAATATACAGATAATGGCACAGAATATCTTAGCTGATGATATTAAATATGCACAAGTTTTAAATGCATATTTTTAGGGGGTTTTGTGGAATTTGGGGTAGCACCTCCATTTAGCAACGTTCATACACAACCCCTGCAACTTTGTACAAACTCACAGCCTGTACTTGGCAAGTTTTGCACGTGTGCTTTTGGCCGTATGAGCCTTTATTTAAATTTTTTCCAGGAATTACTCTGCGATTCCTCTAATAGATGGTGACGGGACTACTTGATGGGGCTGAGAGTGCTGTGCTTTAAAGTGCTGAACAAATTTCCTACTTCCAAAGCTCGTAAAAGCTCAGGGAAGGGAAGCCCACCTTTTCCTAGAGGAGCTCAACACTGACAGTCGTGGTGCTCGTAAAAGCATCTTTAGTTGCTGGCAGGCTGGCAGGAGAGGGCCACCTCACCCCTGCAGACAGCCTGCTGTCTGCAAATGTGCCCATCAAACGTGTTTGTCAAGCCACCAGGCTTTTCCATGCCTGGTAAAAGGCAGACAGGAAGGAGTAGGCAAAGGTCAATCCCTGTCAGCTCTTTGTAAATGTAATTGTAGTGGCAGTTTGCGAGGCTGCCTCGTTCCCTAGCAACTTTGGCTATGCAGGGAAGAGTTAAATACATATTTCTCAGGGTTGCTTTCTCCTTAATTTTGGCAATAGGAGTTTTTATGTTATTTTGTTTTATTTACTGGCCTTTGTGTATTATTTGGAGGTTTGTGTGCGTAAGCTGCGAGCTCCCATCAGCAATTGTGTACAGCTTCAAAAAGAAATCTGTTGCTGAGGACTGACTGGCTTCTGAGTTGGAGGATAATCATGATAATTAATCTAGATCCTGACTTCTTTTGTTACGTGGCTCTGAACAAATGTAATTTTGAAACAAATTCCACACAGCCTCTGTTTTTCATATTGGTGGTGGTGAGCTGCAATCAGAATCTGACCCAGAGTGCTCGGAGAGATCTTTTATGCTGATGACGATTAGATGGGGAATTTTTAAAGCATATATGTCACAAATACCTCCTACTAATGACAGCCATAAGAGCAGTGATTCTGAGGCAGATTTTTGTTTAGAGGAATGAATTTAGGGATTAAGCCAAGGCATTCAACTCCAGTGCAATTTCTAGGAGTTGTCCCTACTTAGACAAAGGATGAATTAAACTCATTTATCTTATTGAAGCCTGAGAGAAAACGGTGGGGCTTACGTGTGCTGGGGGCTGGCAGAGCTGTGCTGACCACCAGGTGCTGAGAGAGGCGTTTCCAATGGGCCCAGTCCTGGGTGTGGAGTGGGGAGCACATCCCAGTGCTCCGGGCGGGAGTGTCCAGTGGCTGCACCCAGGGAGAGCGGATCCGACAGGGCCAGCAGGGTGGACACAGATCCATGGAATACCCTGAGCTGGAAGGGACCCCCAGGGATCACCCAGTCCCTGCACAGACACCCCAACAATCCCACCCTGGGCATCCCTGGCAGCGCTGTCCAAACCCCCCTGGAGCTCTGGCAGCCTCAGGGCTGTGCCCATTCCCTGGGCAGCCTGGGCAGTGCTCAGCACCCTCTGGGGAAGAACCTTTCCCTGGTATCCACCTAACCCTGCCCTGGCACAGCTCCAGCCCTTCCCTCAGGTGCTGCCCTGGTCACCAGAGGGATCAGTGCCTGTCCCTGCACGGCCCCTCTCAGGGAAGCTGGAGACAGGGATCAGTCTCCCTTCGGTCTCCTCCAGCTGAACAAGCCAAGTGACCTCAGCTGCTCCTCCTATGGCCCCTCCAGCCCTTCACCACCCTCACAGCCCTCTGTGTCACTTGGGAAACCTGTCCCTGGGAGAAAGTGTCCCCTGTGCAATGTGGAGATGGGAACGAGGGGTGACTGCCATGAACCACACGTGCAGAGTATTAAACACTGAGAGGAGCACGGTGAGGTGCTGCTTGTTTTTCTATTTCTGTCACATTAACCTGGCTAAAGAGAAGCCAAACACAGTGCAGGTTTTAAGTGTAATTAATTGATCTGCCAAGTCATAGGTTGTTTCCTTTTCAGTAGCTAATATTCCCTTTCTCTCCATTTTCCAATGGAGTCACAATGTTTTCACAATATTCAATGGCAATATTGATGCAGGTAGAAATGCCTCCAGAACACTGCATTAATCCATATTATTTTAATTTAACAGACTAAATTCCCTAATGTTGTTCCCTTGACTTCAGTAGATTTCCATGAGCAGAGAATTCATTCCAGTGAGTTTGACAGTGTTACTGGCCCTCAGTAATTCCTCACTCTGCTCCTTTCTTGGCTTAACTGATGGAACCTCAGAGATGGGCACGCTGGTTAAATCGCTCAGTGTCTGGTGCAGGCAGCAATAACTCTTTGCTCACCATTATGCACAGTTTTCTGCTCATCTGTAAGTTTGTAAATCTAAAATTTGGGGTGAGACTGTGCCTATGAAGGTCGTTGGACAGTTTAGCACTCCCACACAGGCAGGACTTGCTCTGAATTGGTTTGTAGCCATTGCCTTCCCATGTTCTGTGAGGGATGGAAAGGGGAGCAGGGGCTCACCCTGTGGTGCTGGGGATGCTCTCTGCAAACACAGCACTGCAGAATCTTGCCCAGACTCCTGGAGTTACAGGTAATTTCATGTCTAGGCTGTTTCTTCCCTCTCTCTCCATTTTTTTTCTGAACCCTGGGAGTGAAAAGAAAAATGAAAATTGCTAAGGTGAGAGGAGAAAATGTTACAGACCTGCTTCTCTACAAGTACTCAGAATAGTCTGTTGCAGAAAGAAAAGAAGGGACTGAGGTGTTTAAGGATGGATTTTCAAACAGCTTCACCCTCCTTTCCAGGAGCACAGTTGAACATTTGGCTCACACACATGAGCAGGTAAGAGGCAGCTGTCTGCAGGTGGCATCTCAGGGTTCCAGAAGTGGAAACCAGGAGGTTTTAGCGAGCAGGTTGGGCAAGTCTAATGCGTGCAGCTCACTTTCAAATTGTCTTTGGCTTCCACAGCCTTTTCAAATGTGATCACAAGAGACCTGACTCACGTGGGTTTGTGGAACTGGAGCAGCTCCCAGCTCCAAACTCCACAACCTGTGACAGGGGGCACATCCCTGGAACTCCAGGACTGGCAGCACAGACTGAGGAGTTTGCTCCTGGCCCAGGGCCCTGGTCTCAGGTAGAGGCAGAGTTTGCTGGGTTTGTTCTTTGTAAAGATTTACAACAACTTCATAATTCCGTAGTAGAGTTACAAAGGAGGAGTTGGAATTCAAACTGTGTCCTGGTGAGATTCTCATCTTTGTTCCTTGCAGAGGTTTAGTCATTTTGAGATGCAAGTCATTTCTTTGAAAAAGCTTTCTTTGGGGCTGAAATATAATGGCAGGAAATTAGCTGTTAATCCCGTCTTCTCTTGGACAGACCAGACATGCATAATAAACTCCCCCTTTCCTCCTCCTTGCCTGCCCAGTGATTCAGTTTGACCTGAAAGCAAACATTTTCTTCCAAGAAAGACAATGTTTATGAGGTGCAACCCTACTTTGGCTCTGATGATTAGAGACACATGTATCAACCTGTGTAAAATCTGGGATGGCTGCTTGAAAAGAGCCCTGCTCGGCAAGGCTGAGATCACAAACCCTGGAAGAATCAAAAAGACCAGCACTAGTCTAACAAATTCCAAAGCTGCATCCAAAGTCACAAACCTGCTTTATAACCCCTGCTCCTGTTGAGCACAAGCAAAGCTCT
Source organism: Climacteris rufus (assembly GCA_013398175.1). Classification (NCBI taxonomy): domain Eukaryota; kingdom Metazoa; phylum Chordata; class Aves; order Passeriformes; family Climacteridae; genus Climacteris; species Climacteris rufus. The sequence goes on along the minus strand of VZRZ01006170.1, from coordinate 381,146 downwards.
GGGATTTGTCTGGGAAGGAGCCACATCTCACCCTCTCCCCGATTCCTCCTGCTCAGGGGCATCTGGGAGAGGCACGGCCCAGAATTGGGAATGCAGTTGCATTACCTTTGTCTTCCAGTAGATTTTGGCTTCTCCCATAACCCCTGGATCCTCCCAAGCTCTTGGCAGCTCTGCAAACACACTGATTGAAACAGCAATAAGGGGATATGGAAAGGTTGGAGTTGTCATTGCACCAGGAACAGACACCCCTGTGTTTGAGATGGCTGTGTGTTTGTCAATACTGACTGGTTTCCATTAAATTCTAATTTAATGGATTTAAAATAAGTAATTGTTTTTCCAGAACTAATCAGGAAAACAGCAAGCCTGATTGTATGTTCTGGTGACCAGTTATCAGAGACAGATTTCACATTTTCTCATGTGTGTACTGACCACACATCTCAGTGGGGTAGGAAAGCCTTTTGTTTCCCCATTTTAACTCTCATAACTCCACAGCTGATGCTGTAACAGCTTCCTGAGCACAGGTAGAGAGGGTGTCACTGTGAGGAGACACTTAGGTTATTTTCTGTTTGTGTGGCTGACGATATTTTGTTATTTCAGGGTATTTCAGCAAATGGAAGAGGCACCTTTGGGAAACTGGGAGAAGTTCTTCCACTGAGCAGGAACATCCATTCAATCTTTAGTTCATTGCTTCTGGTGGGCAGGCATTAAATCAGGCTCTGTGATCAGATCCCTGGCAATTCCTTCAGCTTTTGTCAGTGCTCCTCGCTCAGAAATCCTGGGAAAATGGAAAGTGATAGGGAAATAAAAAGTTAATACATGTCCTTTAATTGTGCAGTGAGGGCAGTGTAATGTGAGAGTGGAGAATATTGGGGTGGAAATTGAGAGTTTGTGGGAAATTGAGGAGGTGTGGATGGAGGAATGTGGAGGATGAGCCAGCTGCCTGCAGAGAGGGCACTGCTCAGCCCTGCCCCTCGTCAGGTCACTGTGAGATAGGTATTTGTGGTTTTATCCTTTAAATAACAACCCACACCTCTGCCCCAGGCTTCTCAGTGTGGGCACTGGAGGAGACATCAGCATGGAAGTCAGGGAACCTTTGTTCCTCCAGGAATTAGATCCCTCAGTGAATTTCGAATCACTGAATACCCTGAGCTGGAAGAGACCCACAGGATCATTGCTCCAACCCCTGTCCCTGCACAGACACCCCAAAAACCCCACCCTGGGCATCCCTGGCAGCGCTGTCCAAACTCCCCTGGAGCTCTGGCAGCCTTGGGACCATCCCTGGGGAGCCTGGGCAGTGCCCAGCACCCTCTGGGGAAAGAAGAACCTTCCCTGATCTCCATCCCAACCCCCTCCAGCCATTCCCTGTCTGTGGTGAATTTGGTCCCTAAGCCCCCTGTGAGGCCCCTGGCACTGTTCCCATGGTGGGCACACTGGGTACCAGGGTTCCTGTGGATTGCTGCTGTCACATCCTGCAGGAGATGCTCCTCTCTCCTCTCAAGCATTGTGCTTTATTCCTGTGCTCCCTTATCTCTAAATATAGCAAGGCCAGAACATCTGCTTATTTAAGTAGTTCCATTTGGTCCTAAATCCATCAGGTTCTTGTAAAAAGGACTTTAATAGGTCATTTTTCGAGTGAATAGCTGGGAGTTACTTAAACTCCTTGGGCTGGGAAATGGCATTACGTATTTCTCCAGTGCATTGATTAATTTTTTTTTTTTAACAGGCTGTTTTGAAATTTTAGTTAAACCAAAAGGAATTGGACTGAAATTCATATGCCAGGCAGCAGCCTTGTGAAATGTAAACTGAGTTATAAACCTATAGAAAATGGATTTTATTATGGAAATGTAAACTGTCCCCTAAGCAGAGCATAGGGAGGTGATGCTGTAACAACATACAAGTAAGTAATAAACAATAGCCAGTATTATATCAGATGACTGGGTACAGCTAGAAATGTATCTGTTTGGGTGTTGAATTATCCCCAAATTTGAATTATGGGCATATAATTCAAATTATCCCCTTCCAGCAATATAAAGTCTGACAGACATATTTTTTTAATATACTTCTTGTGCTGTTTTGCATTATGTCACATCCTCCAGCGTTAAAACCACAGCTTTCCTAACATGATTCATCAGAAATCAGGGGGGAAAAAGAGTTGAGATCTGATATACTGAGTACTCTTAAATTACAGAGCAGCTTCAAGTGTAGTGTACGAGGAGACAGAGGCAGAGTGAATAAGTATGTCTGAGGCTGTCATGTCCATGAACTGGGAACTCACTGGCTCACTGAATCATTTCCTGGTACTCCTGCTCATCCATCGACAGAGAGCACCAGGCTGGGCTTGCAGAGATGAAAGCCAGAGTAATTCAGAGCCAGCTGTAATTCTTTATAAAACATACACTAAGTATTTTTGTTGACTCCTGCATGACATTTCCAAGGTGGCTGGGAAGCCAGGCCATTTGTTACACAGGATCCAGATCAATAGAAGGCACAGAGGAAAACAAGTAAAGTTAACATCCAGTGGAAAGGACAGGACAACTTCCAAGTTTGCACATCTCAGCTGTGCTCAGTGTACATTTCAGGGGAACATCCTGTTCTTCAGAACGTCATTTTCAATTACTGAAAAATATTAAGCATGAGGAAAAGCTACTGCTTTATGTATGTGTAATTGTCAGATTTTACCAGTGACTGGAACAGAGGCATTTGCTCACCCTTTTCCTTCTGCAGCTTTTCTGTCTGACCACGATGGCTCCCTGTGTCTTTGCAATGCACGTTCCACAAAGATGGGGGGCTCTGATCCACCTGAATCCCCACTTTCCTTATTGCCAGGTGCTTTATCACCCCAAAATTACTGCATCTTAGCATATGAGAGAACATAATACATCCTAAAACCCTAAATATGTACTTTTTGTCAGACACGATCTATCAAAAATGAAAATAATTTTCTTTATTGGTTCTCAAATAATCTTGATCAAATTTCATGGTAAAGACTTGCTGACTTCAGGGGCTTGATGACTGGAAGTTCGCAGGGAGGCTGGGCTCATGTTTCCAGATCTGATTTGAAAGCCAACTTTTCAAACGTCCCTTGTTTGATTCAGAACCTTGTACAGATTCAGGACTTTCTTCATCTCATTTTAAGGATCAAGTCTATTCCCCCTTGTATTTTGTGTGCTGTCCTTACTCAGAGAAGTTTATAACCAGGCTTTTAGTGTATTCTCTGTTAAAAGATGGAGGGGTGTAAAAAATTGCACCTCATAGGTTTGTCCATGAAAATTACTACTGGCTAAGATTTAGAAGAATTAACACATCACCTGGACTTTGCATGTGAAGATTTAACTTTTTGATAAACAGCAAACTCATCTCCTGCTGTGCCAGCTATTTTTAACCCACCTTGTGAGTATGCTTTTTTTATTGCTTTATACAGCATATCTGATTCTCTCTAAAGCACAAACTAAAAAATCTATCGGGCTGTCATTTGCTGCAGAGTGCCATCTATCATCATGCAGCTTGGCAGCTGTAGTGCTCGGGAGGGAGGGGGAGCCGGAGCAGGAGGCACAGTCAAGGACTTTCACATGTAACACCGAAAAAAAATCCTTGTCACAATTATTTATGGCTCTTGCTGGGGCACATAATAGGACACATAAAACCTCTGTTTCAGTTTGAAGCAGCCTCCCAGCCCCGCTGCCTTGGCGGAGTTGGGCACAGGCAGTTTTGCTTTACACATACAATTTCCTGAACAATGCCGAGCACTTGGGAAGTGACAGTGACAAATACTGGAGGCTCTGGCTGCAGCTCTGCAGGCTGTTACAGGAGCAGGGGTGTCAATAATCGAGGAAGGCTGCCAATGATACCAAAATGCCAGTGTGATCCTCGCCGTGTTCAACCAGCTCTCTGCAATGCTTTTATTTTGAAGTTGCGGGAAACTTCTTGTGTCCCTGCAGTTCCAGGCTGTGAGGAAAGAAAGTGTCAGAGGAACCTGTGCCAAGAAATAATTTTTCCTTATTTGATCTTCTGTGTAGTTTGATCTCGTGATAACTAAAATATTGCTGTTTCAGAGTGGCTTCATGAATATTCAGCAGTTTCCCATCAGTGTTAGCCTGGTGTGAAGTCTTTTTATTGGGGTCTCTCGTATCAGCCCTGTGCATGGCGAGCTTGACTTTGCTGTGCAGAGTGTCCCCTTTGGTTCAGGTCCCAGCTGATGGATTTCTGGCTGCTCTTCTCTGGGTGGCAGCGATGGAGAGCTGTGCTGTTAAGGAAACCATGCTTTTGGTAATTAAACATAAAACTCGGGTCCAGTCCAATAAATTGTCTCGCTTGCAGTTTCTCAAGAAAGAGCGTAGACAGATATTAACCTTGATGTCCCCATTAAAGTCCTCTGATACACTTTTTATTTCCCATATCTCATAGTATTTCTGATCTCCAGTGTTAAGTACCAGACTGTTAAATTAGCAGGAGAGAGGCCAGGAAACATTTGCTCCTCTGGAGCAAAGCAGTTTGGGAGGTAGGATCCACAAAACCACCAAGAATACAAATTAAACAGAAGCACCTGAGAAACCCAGCACCTTAAGCACAATATATTCCACTTTTCTTAAGGCAGCATTCAGGCACACACAGTAACTGTGCCTAACCCCACCTAGTGATAAATCAGCATTACATTTATCTGAGTGGAATGAACCTGCCCTCTTCCTGAAGCTGCAGGAAAAGGTGGTGGCTTCAGGACAGCTTCAAATGGCAAAACATGCCTAGGGGGAAAAAAAAAGAGAGCTGAAAGACCAAGTTATCAAGAGATGAACTGTGAGGTTCTGTGAGGTTGGGTTCTGCTGGCCTGAGTGACAGAAGTTCATCCCAATGTGTTTGTTCCCAGCAGGGCTGGTGTAGGACCCACGGATCCTCCCAGCTCAGTGCCAGCCCAGATCCACCTCACTGCCCCTGCCAGGGCAAACTGCTCACCTGTGCACAGCACATCCCTCTTGGGGCTTCACCTTCCCCATCCAACCTCCCCCCAACCCCAATTCTCTGCTCTGGGCAAGGGGAACCCCTGGGTGCTCCCCACCCCTCTGCACCCCAAGAGTCACAGCCCCTTGCTGCTCCTGCCTTCTTCCTTCACAGCCTGAGGGGCACAAAGCAGCGACTTCTTGTGTCCTTTGGGAAAAAGCACAAATACTGAAACAGGGTGAGGTTTTTTGGGTTGAGATTTTACAAATCTACAGAGCTTTAGAAACGATGTTGGTGTTCCTCAGTGGTTCATCTCATGAAGCTGATCTTACTCCTCAGTCCCATTTATTGAATTTATTTTCTAATCATACAGACCTGATTTGGTTGGTTTGCAGCGTGGGGATACCACAATTAACAGAATATATTGAATGGTGCAACATTTAAACTGGTGGATTTGGAACCTCCCCCTTCCAAAATAAATGTGCCCAAGACAATTCTTTCCAATGCTCACAGAATTATCCTTGAAGAGCAGAGGGGAAGGGAACTGCAGTGGATACAAGAAATGGTAGTTTTGGTCGTTTCCTTACAAACTGGTCTTGGTAATTGTGCACAAAACTGAGCAGTGTATTTTTATATTTCTGATTTTCTGTGTGTGCTTAGAACCTGCTTTACCCACTCTGAGGTTGTAAATGGCCAAGGAATTAATATTAGAAGGCAAAAATATCATTTAAAGTTTACAGTGATATGGAGAAACAAACAAACCAGCTGCCACCTGAGTGCAGCACCTGAAGTTTCCAACAGCTAAAAGGTGCACTCCTTTTAGAGTAAAGGGCTGCTTTCCCAGTTTTTAGACAAGATTTAGACAAGAAGACAAAAGATTTTTAGTTACTATACAAATACTTTTAACTCTTTGCCACCTAAGGACTCTGACACAAGAGCTTTTCCATGAGTTACCACTCAGTGTTCTCAGTTTGGCTGGTATTTTTTTCCAAACCACTATTTCACAAACTTTGAGCCCATTTGGGGTTTTATTTCCTGTGGAGCCACACCACATTGTTCTTTGCTCGAGATTGACACCAGTTTAGTAAGATGTGGCAAACATGCAGCTACCAAGGAAATAGTTTCCTTAGCAACGAGGAAGCGACTGACAACTCCAGGCAGAGCCCCCTCCATCCTGGTGCTCTCTGCAGCTGGGCAAACCAGATGTGGCAGCACAAACTCTGCCCTCAGCCCCTCCAACGGAGCAGGAACTGCTCAACAACCACTTGCACCATCCAAACTTTGGAATTCACCACGGCACATTACCACTGAAATGCCCAGTGTGCAAAGCTGAGCTTAACAAGGCTCCTCTGGCTGTAAGCTGAGCCCAGCTGGCATCGCCAGGATTTAACAGAGTTAAGATAAAATAATAGCAGGAAAAAAGTCTTGGCACTGCTGACACACATTTTTGGTCAGAGGTATTTATGTGCTGTTGATGTGAGGGGCCTGTGTAACAGGCAACAAATGCAACATTAAGTTTAGGACTGATAAAAATAAAATAAACATTCCCCAATCCCAAACGGGAATTGTTGCATCAAACACACGTGTCATGGAAAACAGCAACAACAAATTATGACATTGCTGGGAAAGGGAAAGGCTGAACCTGTTTCAGTGGAATTTTGTTTAAAAAAAATCCAATACCGGTTCAAAAAAAGTAATTTCACCGTGACATTCCTTCTTAATTATATTTTTACTGATATCTTAGTTCTGCTTTCCTGGTTGTGGCCCCAACATGAGCTGGGATGGCCCAGTGTTAATGGTGGAAGCCTAAGCCCAGAGGATATTTGAAGACAAATCCCTGTTCTGCTACATTTTCTTGTGCAAGTCCCCAGGGACTCAAATTTCCAAAGGGATTGGAATGTTCCCAGTTGGGAACAACCACCAAGAGGCCCTTGATGAGGATATGATTTTTGGGAAGTGCTAAATGCTAATTTAACTCTCAAAATGAGATTTCCTTAGGCTGTTCCCAGCTAAACACCCAAATTTGAATAGCAGTTTTTCTGGTAAAAGATATGAAGTTTAATAATTACATATTTCTTTTTAAAATAAAAACCACAGAGGAAGGAAAGACATTTTTTACCATGATGTCCATAAGAAAAAGCTGCACTGAAGTGCTAAATATTGACATTAATATAACTCCCAAACAGTTTCTAGGTAAAAGTCAGTGGCTTCTCTTTGCCAGCTTTTAAGATTTGGGCCAAATTTTCAATAAAAGTCTCTCATGAAACAAGCAACAGCACCTGCATAGACTTAAAAGAATAGGTGTCAGATTAATTTTCACTGTAATTGATTAATTAACACTCTACAACCAAAGGAGAATATTACGAAGGTGAAAAAATGCATCTGTTCTATTTAAAACATGAGAATCAGCAAAAACTCTTTTAAATCAATAAGAATCTTTATGATACTTTGGTCATAAAGATCTGTTTTTGAGAATAAAGCCCTTTTTTCTTGTACCTAAATAGATGTAGAAGTTACTCTTATAAATACATATGAGATCATTAATATTTGCTGAAATTAAATTATTAGTTTGCCTTTAGTCCCACTGAGGTGAACTCCAGATAGACCTTGCTTTATGCTGAGCACTTGGAAATAATAATTTTCAAAAAAAATTAATATAACTGTAAAAAAAATGGTGCAAAGACCTGACATAATCTTCTTTTGTGACTGTTTTGTTTTGTTTTCCTTAATTTCTGTATCCCTTTCTGCACTCAAAATGGGTAAACCTGTGACATCTATTAAAGAACTTTTTAGCTGCTGAAGTGCTGTAATTCAATTGCTGTATCAGCAGTTCCACATTGAGCATCTCCCTCATTCCAAACGGGTGTGATTTGATTATCTCTTCCACAAACCCTTGCAATTCTGTGGATTTGCTTCTGTATAATTAGATGAAGTGTGGCCTGAAAACCAACAATGTTTCCTAGCCACTGGTTTTAGAAATCCTTGCTAGTAAGGACACTAGTGGTAAACTGATTTATTTTTATTTTTATGCAAATTATAAGTATTCTAATTTACCATATACTTTAGCATCAGTTGTTCTTCAATTTGAGAAAATGCTGATTTAAAGCATAGCTTAATACAAATTTTTCAATGTAGTGTAATAGTAAAAAAAACAGAAAAATCCTTCCTTAAGATTATCACATTGGTTTGCCCAAAGACAGATATAGTTTCATTTTTAAGGAAATTAAAAACTTTGAGCTAGGATAGTCATTAAAAAACATCACACCACATTAATAAATATTAAGTAATGGTATTTATATAATATATCTAACTAATAAATATTAAGTATTAAGTATTAGGAATATATTTGTAACTACATACATTATATCTAATACAGGGTCAAATTTGGGGCTTTCTGGATACATTTATAATTTGACTTTTAGTAAGAAGAGTCAAGCTAGTTACACTAGAATAACAAAAGACAATAAAAGCATCATTTATTCCATACTGTAATTTTCCCGAGGCTATCCACTGAAGCACTTCTGCAAACTGATATTGTGGAATTTTGGCTGCATGCTGAGCTTTGCTGAGCCCTTACTGCTGGGGCAGCAGCTTCCAACCCTCTTCCCAAAGACCCTGAGCTTTCTCTGTCTCCTGGATCCGCACCTTCCCTTCCCTGGTGTGGGTATGAAAATGGGGTTGTCCACTGCTCCTGAATTCCTGGTAATCCTCACATTGCTCCCAAATTCCCAGTGATCCTCCCATTGCTCCCAAATTCACCCACTGCTCCCGAATTCCCAGTGATCCTCCCATTGCTCCCAAATTCACCCATTGCTCCTGAATTCCCAGTGATCCTCCCATTGCTCCCAGATTCCCAGTGATCCTCCCATTGCTCCCAGATCCTCCCATTGCTCCCAGATTCACCCATTGCTCCCAGATTCCCAGTGATCCTCCCACTGCTCCCAGATTCACCCATTGCTCCCAGGTTCCCAGTGATCCTCCCATTGCTCCCAAATTCCCAGTGATCCTCCCTTTGCTCCCAGATCCTCCCATTGCTCCCAGATTCCCAGTGATCCTCCCATTGCTCCCAGATCCACCCATTGCTCCCAAATTCCCAGTGATCCTCCCATTGCTCCCAGATTCACCAATTGCTCCCAAATTCCCAGTGATCCTCCCATTGCTCCCAGATCCACCCATTGCTCCCAAATTCCCAGTGATCCCTGGTGCCCCTGCCTTGGTGTCTCAGCTGAGAGCAGCAGGGTCTCTGTTCCTTCCTGTGCCGTTGCTGTCAACGCTGCACATCACAAACACCAAGCCAACAGCCAATTCCACGGGCAGCTCATCCCAAAGGCAGCTAAAAAGCCCATTTTGAACCATATGCCTGTGTGGATGTCAAATAGTGCTAATTTCCAGCTGACCCCTGCTGCACTGGAGCAGGTGGATAGGAAGGGATTTAACCCAATCCTCCTGCAGGTTTCCTTCATTCCCTCACACTCAGCCCAGGTGAGATTTCTTTTTTTCTGGAGACAGACATTTCAATTTCATCCTTTCATCTCTGGTGGTTAACGATGCCAAAAAGTAACATTAGGGATACGTGAGGGCTTCAGGTTTTCTGACACTTATTAAAAACTCCATATGAGGACACGGCTGCCTGTCGAGGTCACTCAGGCAGAAGTGCTGTGGCACAGAGCCACAGGAAACTGGGCCACTAATGAACTCCTGGGATCTCTCAGGCTGCAGATGCTCCAAACTTCCCCAGCAGTTGAAAAGGAAGGGGTGGCAGAGGGTGTGCCTCTCTTCTAAAGTCTTTTCCAAGTCATGGGGTGGAGGAGACATTGAATTTTGCAAGACGGGGGGCATGTCCAGAGACAGATTCTGCCAGGACGGGGAATAGCAGCTGTAAGAGCTGAGATGTGCAAGGGACACAGTCCAAGCCAGAGCATCCTCCTGCCCACAGCACAGAGCAAGGAATTTATAGGAATTCATGGTCAAAATAAGAGGTGCTGCAGATTTCTTCATTAAGCTGTGTGAGCTTTGCCTGGCTGTGGTGTTGAGTGAACTTTGTCAGGTTTTTAAGGCCAGGTTTGGACAGGGCTTTGAGCAGCCTGGCCCAGTGACCCACAGTCCCTTTCTGCTCATCCCAGAAAGCCTGAAAAGCCCTTAAAGCCCATCCAGTACCACCCCTGCCATGGACAGGGACACCTCCCACTGTCCCAGGTTGCCCCAAGCCCTGTCCAACCTGGCTTCTTCTTGCAGCTCTTCTCCTCCATGCCCTGACTTGACTTCAAGGAATGTTAAATAAGACCCAGAAATGTCTGAAAAAAAAAAAAAATCAGTAATTCTGTTTTTCTAGCAAATAAAAATTGAAGTCTTTGGGCAAATTAGTAATGTTGATCCCCACCACTGCATTATTAAGTGAAGTCTTCAGTGTACACGGGGAGAATTTCCTCTTATCCATATGGATATCTGCTGCTTTCTGTTTTCTTGATAAAAATGCCAACCTGATTTCAAATGCTCTGCCTTGAGCAAACTGCACAAAAATATGAACATTTCTTTAACACAGCATCCCCTAATATGTAAATGATCCAGGACAAGCTCCTCTTCACAGCAGTAATTGCTAAAGGGTCACAAAAGCTGAAATTTTGGTGAGCAGCAGACTTGGGACACATGGTTGTGGTGCCAGCTCCTACCAACAGCTTGGAAAGCAGGGAAAATCCAGTGACTCCTGGTCTGAGTTGGCTGGAAATTGCTATGTGTTTCTGAGGTTAATGAGAGAGGAATTAAGCACATTCACATGTGGTATCTCTGAGCTGTTTCTGTAAGAGCTGCTAATGTGGGACAGAAGTAATAAACCAATAAATTAAAGGTTCTTAATTATCATTAGAAAATATTGCTATCTTTAAATGCAGATGCAAACTGGGAGAAAAGAAGTAAAGAACTTTCTGGTTTTAAATTAACATGAATTAAGAAAAAACACAGCTCAGATTTTCATTCTGACTTGTTTTAACTGGGGAAATGCTGAATATGCAATGATTTTATTTTTTTTTACATTAATAATAATAGGAAATGGTAGATAGTGGCATCTCAGCACAATTCTAATTTAATGAGAAACAATAAAATAGTTTTCCAAAGGGGCCTATTTAGGTCCAAGAAAGGGGGATATTAAACTTTCAAGATTTATTTTACTTTCTTTAAGGTGTGCTGATGTGCATTTTCTATGACTACATCCTATCTGCTGATTAGATCTTTTATAATTTCCGTAGTTGGAAAAGAGCTGATATTGTTCCAACTGTGTAATGTTGAAAAGGTGTCAGGCAGGTCACCTGTTTATTTTAATTGTGGCTGTGTCGATCTACATTGCAAAACATTTCCTTTGGCTTTGTGCAAGATGATGTCAGGAAAGGAAAAGGGAAAGGAAGAGGAAGGAAAAAAGAGAGGAAAGGGAAAGGATAGGGAATTTCTTATCCATTTGTGCAAGGCTGGATCCTGTGGAATTTAGAAAAGGAGGGGAATCATAAGCTAAAAAAAACATGAAATATCACAGAAGCATCACACCTTTGCCAGAAAAATTCCAACATAGAGTGTGAGACACCTTGCAGGGACAGGGAAATGGGAAAAAGAATCCCTGGGAGGTGGCTGAGTGTCTGCAGGACAGACCTGAGCCACCCCCTGCTCCATCATTTGTCTGACACTCAACTGATAACACATCTTTAGGATGTATTTTACTGTGCTAGGAATTCCTCTTATTTACCTGTTTTGCCTGATTTCTTTGCAGAAATTGGTTGTATCTTCCACATAATTAACAGTCTATAGAGGGAGAGCTTTGGTTCTAAGCGTGTGATGCCAAGCACTGCTCACTGCCAGCTCTGGGAAGGCTTTTGGGGTGCTCTGCTCAAGCAGGTACAGATGCTTCTCTCTAACCAGGCTTCAAAATATGTACTTCCCTTCAGAGCAGCAGACCAGGAGAGCAGCATTTGAGCAGTTTCAGGTTAATATTTGCAATAATTTTTTCAGGAACATCAAGAATGTTAATTTATTGATCATTCCTTGCTGACTTTGTTTTCAGTGATTCTGTTTGACATCAATCTCTTGAGAGGCCTTTTTGGATAAATTTCAGCAGACATCATTATGATCAAAATATAACATATATTTGTACTTAGAGCACATAATTAACTATTGGAATCCATATTTGAGCCATGGTTTGCCCGTTTCCATTTTCTGTAATGTCTCTTTAGTTCCCATCATATTTTTTTTGTTGTTGTTCCAAAGGTCTCTGTTAAAAAAACGTTATTTCTTCCAAAGGACACTTGCTGTATAATCCTTTGTTAGGATAACAGGACCATCTGGTCCCATCCATCTCCCTACAATTTGATGCTGGGTTAATTGCACCCTGTCAGCAGGCGTGATTGACACTATGTTTTCTCTCCTCACTAAGAGGAGTCTATTAACAATGCTGTTTGTCTGAATTCTGGGACATCTTTTCACAGCTGCTTGTGTGGGACCATCTACTCTTCCCAAGTTTTGCTATCAGCCATTACAATGAAAATACATAAAAAGTAAATTAATAATAGATGTGCTCAAATTTGGTGGCTAGGTGCAACCCAGTGCATTCTTCTCTAAAATGGAATAAGCTGGTTTGGAAACAGTAAATTAGAGGGTTCATTATTGCTTTAGCAGAACAACAATGGGATCTCTCTTCATCCTGTTGTTCGTGTGTTGTCCCTGCAGCATGTCATGAATTAATGGGCACAATTCCTCTGACTTCAACAGAGCTGTATTCATTCATCTTAGCCCGAATTTGACCTCAAGTTGTAAAATACTTAATACACAATACTTGAGTTTCTCTGTAAATACAACCACGGAATAAATCTGGGCAACTGCTGAGCACAGCACACGTGGTGTGACTGTCCCCACCTCAGCAAGCCCAGGACAGACAGCTCTGACCTGGCCAGGTGTTTGCTCCACTTTGCATTTGCATCTCAGAGGGTTTGGCTGTGTTTGATCCCAAAGGATCCTGCTGTTCCCAGGCAGTTTCCCGTGAGCTCTCACAAGGCCCCAGGTTCCTGTCCTGTTCCCACAGCACCCAATTTACAGCACAGCCTCTGATGGACAACCCAGAGTCACTGGCTGCCACTAAAAGAAATGGGCCCACTCATTCCTAATTTTAAGCAAAGCCAGTTTAACAGCTCCACAAGTTTTACTACCCAGACTTCTGCAAGCTTCAATTTGTTCTGCTTAACTCCCTTGATGGAGAGAACTTCAGCCTCGCAGGCCTGATGCTTCGTTGCTTTGCACTTTCTGTTGCCAACACACCCCTGCCATGAGGGTTTGACATTACCAGATAACATTTTGTATCCATGACTCCTTATCCTACATGTGTTGACATTAAGCTGAGGGGAACTTGTGCGTCATTTTCCGAGGCGCAGTTTCTATTCAGGAAATCCACTTTTTCTGAGACTTCACTGATTAAAACTTCTGCAGAGACACCACAAATACAGTACCTGTAGGTAAAACAACATGCAGGAGGGAGCAAAATGTTGGAAAATTTAAAAGAGAACACTTCTCCACTTGGTTGGGAATTTTACACTGGAATGTTGCCTGACTGTGGTGCCAGATTCTCCAGACTGATTTTACTAAAATATGATGCTTTCAAGGTTTGTTGAGGAAGACTGGTGGGGGCTTTTTATGTCCAGTATTGTCTGGTCAAAGTGAGATAGAGGCTGACTTCAGAACACCTGGGAACTTTTTAACAGCAGTCAGAGCCCTCCTCAAAGTTCTTCTATTTGCACAGAAGTATCTCAAAAGTGACTGAATTATCTCATACCCAACATCTTTGTAAAACCACAATGCAGAGAGCCCTGAGCACATCCCAGCAGGTGCCAAACCACTGAGCCAACACCTGACTGGGGCAAAGTGCTTTTGTAACAGAATGGCAGCAGCAAAAACCTTGGGGTTTCTTCTGATCCAGAACAGAAAATTTTCTTACCAACTCAACTTTTGATAATTTTGGGGTTTTTTTTTTGTGCTGTAATTCTCTACTTCCGTAACTTCAGCAAACTATTTATAGATCCCCAAATCCCAGCTCTCTGGTACATGCAGCTGAGAAATACTTCCTTCTCTTCAGTGAATATTAGGCCTTTCCATAACATATGTGCATATCACTTACTTGCTCTAAATTTGGTCTCATCTGCTTCCACTATGAAAATGTTAATCTGTGCACCACTTCTTCAAAATTCTTCGTAGTATTATTGGTGGTTGTTATTTGTATTGTGAGAGATCGAGGGACAGGCCAGCATTGCTTTGTTCTAGAAGTTGTAGCTTTTTGGGGGGAAAAAAGAAATACAAAATTCCCTTCGAAGATGGCTCAGTCAGGAGCTCCAGCTTTGATTGTCACATCCTCACTGACAAACTGAGTGCTGCTCCCAGTTGTGCTGTAACTGAGGCTGGGCTGGGGCTCTTTGTTTTCCCCTCAGATGTTGGATAACTGGCACATCTCCATGTGTGAGGAGATGTGAACACTCCGTGATATTATCAAACATCATTTCTAAAGGAAATGACAATTCTTTTTGTTACTTTCCTTGGTACTTTTACATGGCAGTTGCTATAATTTAATGTAATTATATCTTTCACTGGGTTTTATCCTCCTATTGTATAGATATTCATGCTTCCTCCGATGATAGTTTTGATTGCAGCTCCAGGTTTCCTTATAGAGAAATTAATTGCTTACCTTGCTGCACCTCCAGAGATGTGACCCCTCATATCATTGCTGGATATTTTTCCATCTCAGGCTCCTCACTGATGAAGCAGTAAGATGCCTAAACATTTCTATTCATACTCACTCTGTCCCCTACTGGATTTTGCAATTGTCATGAGAATAGTAGTTCCTTGAATTAATCTTGTTCCTAGTCATCAAATTATTATAACTTAGTTTCAGCAAATACAGTAGCTACTCAAAAAACACATTACTTTGTAGAGCTGGGTGAAATATTGTGCACATACAGCAAATGCGACAAAATTTGCCACTTCACTGGGTTTGCAGAAAGGGAGAAAAGGAGGAAGAAATCCCCCCCTTTTCTCCTGCTGTAATATCACTAATTACCTCATTATCAAAAGGCCATTCCATCAACAAAAATGTGCTTTTTGTACATTTTACGCAAGTGACCTTGAAAGTTATATATGAAATAGAGGGTTTCTTGCACTTCTTTTGGACCAAAAAAAAGCAAATACCTGATGATGCAAAAGAGAGCGGAGAAGGAACAGCTCCAGCTTCAGCCTGGAGACAGCAGCACCAATGCTGGATGTGCCCCTCAGTTAAATTCCCCTCAGCTCTGAGTCCTTGCAAAAGTCCATTCAGGCTCCTATAAACCCCTGTCCTACTCCCATTTTCTCTCTTCCATGTTAAGTAACATTAGGAGATCTTAGAGGCACAAAATTGTCTTTTATTCACTTTTATCTTTATAAAATTTATTTGAAGTGCCTGGTGGAGACTTTATAGGTATAGTGGTGTGTGAAGTAGTGCAATATTGCATAAGTCAGTTGTGATGATTCATACTGGCTGAAGGACTGTCCATCACCAGGAATTTCTGTCCATAGGGAATATTCCCTTTCCTGATTTCCCTGTATGATTGCACTGTTGTTGCTGCTGATGATGAAAACAGTGCTTCACAATCAAGCACCAAGAGAAAATAAACGATGTCTCCATCTGCTTTTCAGAACTGATCACCAGGACATTTCAGCTTCCTGGAGAAGAGCATTTGTAGCCACACTCCAATGGGCATTCTCAGGAAAGCTAATGACTATTAGCTAAAATTGAAAATACAAATCTATTTGGTAAAATAATTTACCTTTCTGAAATTTCCAATGCATATAGAATCCAGATGGGGTTTTATTCCTTGCAATTTCAGACTAAATTCATGGGATCAAACTTTGCTCCTGCCAAGTCCAGACTTTCAGCTTAGACAGAGGCTCAGGCTTCTTCTGAAGCTCGTGAGCTGCTTTTCCCAGGATGGGAGAAAACATCTAAGGAAGGAATGAACAACCAGCTTATGCCTGAGTTTGGTCTCTGCAGACCTGGAGTGGGTTGACCCATTTGGTTTGTGCAGCTGAATGAAACCAGAGCTGCCCCAAGCTGAGGAGAGGCAGCCACTTGCTGGTGGGGAGGGTCAGAATGGCTCTGTCAGGGCTAATGAAGACACTGAGCATGGCCAGTGGAAAGCCCAGCATTTAATTTGTTGCTGCTTCTGCAGATGAAGGTTCATAAAGCAATCAAGTAGCAGGATCCTTCCTGGCTTGTGTCCCCTCCCCAAAAGGGTCCAAGGTGTCCCTACCTGTGCTGCCTTTCCCATGCAAGCCAAGATGTGCTTGGACTCCTGAAAATCAAATGAAGCTATAGAGCAGTGAGAAAAGGAGTGTAGGAAGGGAAACACATCTTCTGGGATCATGTGTTGCTACACTAAAAATTTGGATTTAGCAATAAAGGCAGCCTATAGCAACACGGGGCTTTTTGTTGCCGTGCCCAGAGCCTGCGAGGTCTCACTCCTCAAGGCACAGTCGTTTCTGCAGAGCTCTTGCCTACTGTCAGAGTTGCTGGGAAGAGATTCAGTCAGCCATTAAAAGGTGGGAAAGCATCCTGCTGTTATGTATATGAGAGCAGGGCTTTGTCTTGTCACATGTCACAGGCGCAGCAGTAGAGGGAGAGAAAATCCTATTGGTATGTGATGGAGTTTGCAAGATGTCCTCCAAACCTTAATTATTGGAATGTGTCCTGGGATAAGTGATGCTGTCATTGAACCCTGATTAGTTCCGAGGCAGGGTGGATGCAAGAGGGAGGAAACATAATGTCAGACTGGTTAATTAGCAAGCAAGCAAGAGCAACCCAAATTGTACAATCTGATGAGCAATTTGTCACCCACTCATTCTAAATGAGAAATGTGGTATCACTTTGCATTTCCTTTGTATTTTCCATTTTTGGATCTCTTTATATATGAACTAACTTTGTGGCTCCTCTGTGGGGTAAGCAAGTGTTAGTGAGATAAACTCAGGGCTCAGGAGTGACTTGTCCACACATCAAGATCACTGGCAAAAAAATCTGAACCTGAACCAGCAGCCACATGCTCTAACCTGGATTAGAAATAAGAAAACACGGCACAGGAAAATTAGAGGTGGAGAAGACTGTAGAATTCAAGGTCAGAATATTTAGTGTTGATTATCCTGTCCCCAGTAGCGTTGAGGTTTGTCTTTTTAGCATTCCTGGTGGGCATATGAATTTTTAGGACATAAGTTTGGGGTAAATATATTTTGTGCTATTTTGGTGATACAAAAGCTACTGAAAGCTGATTTAAAGTAGCAAGTGGGAGTTTCTGTCTGCACATGGATGTTCTTCAGTGACACAGTGCTGTCAAATGGCTTCTCCACCACCTCAGCATCAGGAGCCTGCACAGGGGGAACCAGCATGGGATTGAGAGTAATTTTGTCACTGCAGGGACTTGGCTTGGACAAAATCAGAGAGATTCCTTCCACCTTTGAATTCCTGGGCTGCATCTCAGATGTTGCTCCGGACTGTTTGTGAACGTTGAACTTGTGATGTTAATTAGGTGAGTAATTCCTGATGCTGGTGGTTTGAACATCTCAGGAAAGCAAAGTTGGCTCTCAGCAGCCTGTTATTTCTTTGTAGCTGCTCAGTAAACATCCCCCTGTAAAAGGGAGAAGGGTAATCATCCAAACATGTAACTTGGAAGGTGTTCAGCCAAAAAAGCAGCAAAATCATTTGCTATTGTTCTTTCACAACGGGAAGATGGGGGTTTTTCAGCCTTTGAAAAGCACAGAGTACTTTGGCATTTCCTGGATCACTTTTGAAGACTTGCAGCTTCTGAAAGAGTCCTTGAGTGATCTTAGGAAAGAGCAGTGCTTTAAAGCATCATATCAAGCCTTTATAATAATGTCTTCAAGATGTCTATCACATTTAAAGTCTGAAGAAGGGCTTGTCTTTCTGAAGGTTTGTCTGTCTTTTTCGCATCTAATCAGTTGATCTAATAAAAGGCATCTGCAAACTGCATATTTCTCATCTCTTTGGAGCACCACAGTCAGTGTTGTGACTATTCCCACCATAATAGGTGCGTCTGGGCATAAATAAATATTTCCAGAAAGTGATAAAAATGACCAGTTCAGGGATTTGTCTCTTTAAAGAATAGGAGATGGGGAAAAAGCTTTTGATTTTAAAACAGTATGTGTCTTGAGTGTAAAGATTTCCTGTAATAAGTGCCCTGCTGTTGTTCAAGGATTCAAGAAGTGTGAACTGCCCTGAACTCTCCTGCTCTGTCCTTGTGGTACCAAGTTTGCTGCTCTTTGTCAGTTATTGGTGCTTGTTACTGATAAGTTGAGTTTTCCAGTTGAGTTTGTAGCAAGTGTGGAGCAGATGCTTCTTGGGTCTCCTGGATGCACAGGATCCACTTGCTCCTTCAATTCCCCCTTTCCTTCTGCATCAGTGTGATTCAGGAGCTGACATCTGGGCAGGGAGGGGAATTTAGGAAGGCCCTTTTTGTATTTATAGAACTTTAGAGACTTCTGTGTTTAGAGACCCTGCATGAGCTCAGCTGAACCCAAAAAACAACATTCAGTGGTGGGACCTTGGCAAAGAGGTTCCTGTGACCTCCAAGTCCAGGTGTTCCAGTGGGGCCAGGAGCTCCCCAGGACCCCTTGTTCTTGTGAGTGGTTTACACCAGTCACAGAGCAGAGTTTAAACTTCACCTGCAAGTCCAGATTAATTTGATACTATCACAAATAGTGAGTTTTGAGAGTTTAGGTTTGATTTCAGGCCCTGAAAGCAAGAGGTTGTAAGTAAAATCAAGGGGAGCCCAGATGGCTGAAAGTTCAGCCACAGCCATCAGGATCTCAACCAGTAAAACTGAGTTTTGAGGGGGTTTAGTGTTGCTTTCCTTTCTAAAGGTAATTTCAGGCTGGATTGGTGCGTTGCTAAGTTGTCTGTGCCCAGAAGCCCCAGCAGACTCTCGGTGCTTTGGTTCATGGTGTTGGTGGAGGCTCTTGGTGGAAGTCTGGCAGGTGGTCACACAAGTCTCACCCCAGATCCTCGCCCTGCAGGAATTCTGTGATGTGGAACACGGAGGATTGAGCAGGGCATGCACTGGCTTTGTTTTTAGAGATAAAATATGGCCCATGTCTGATTTAACCCAACACAATGCAGCACAATCACTTCTGATTGTTTTAAGTTATTTCAAGTCAGTTCCTGATTATCATTTTGGCTAACAAATATTGACACATCAGTATTCCACCCATGGCTGAACTGACACGAGCACATAAATACGATGCTAAGCAAGCTGGCAAGTACCTTTTGTTCACAGCTCCTCAAATTAAAGACAGGTACTTTGGTGTGTCTTCAACCAGAAACAAACTGTGAAAATTCATTTCCCAGTGCTATTTGGGTATTTTTGTAACTCACTATGATCACACTGCGTATGCAGATACAAGTTAAAAATAAGCTTTTCAACTCTTGCTTGTTTATACAATATTAGAAGCACTTTATAAAAGTGGATGTTAATTAATGCTGTATTTTAATGGTGTTCCTATGAATTTGTAAGTACATTCTGGAGAGACTATCAAACATAATTTACTTTCAAAACAATTGGGGATTATCATTATCAAAATAGTTCAAATATTATTTTTTGATTTCCACTACCTTTGGAATCAGTTCTGTTTAGATGTCTTACACATACAAAAAGAAAAAAAATCTAAAGAATTATTTTCTTGTTTTTTCTCAGAAGTGATTTTTAAAGAGATTTTCCACCTTCATTTCAATCTACTAATTTTCAAAGAGAGCTAGGTATGCAGTAAGTTTTCAAAGGGACAAGCTATACATTTGTGCTCCTGAAAACGTGGTTATATATCTACTTAATATTCTATTTAAGATATCTTGTGTGCATCCAGCTCTCAGCCAGCTAATCCCATGCAGTCCTAGGAGCTGTACAAACATGTTGAGCACAGCAGCACTTGCAAAGATGTTCTCCACAGAGATGTGCTCCTTGATAAGTCAGCCTAAAATATTTAGGAGGCTTAAACATTTTCAGTGGAAATTATTTGTGGTGCGAACTCTTCCACTTCTACCCGAAACATGAAGAAAATGCCTAGTCCAGACAAGTGAATTATTAAACTTTCTTTTTAAGGAAAGCATAGGAAATGTTTCTTTTATCATCTACCTATTAATGAGAAAAGGAGATGTGGTTCTCAAGTCTCTTTGATTCCTTAAGTGGAACAAAAGTCTCGTAACAGAACTTTCTGCTTTGTCCATGTAGAGGAGGGGAAGGGGCCGTGTCAGATGCAGCAAACACAAAAGGTGGGTCAGCACAGTCAGAAGTTGTTCTGGTGAGCTCAGTGCAGAGCTGATTGCAAATGCAGAGACAGTAAAACCTGAAACACGTTTAAACCCAGCTCAGTTCCCCATCTGAGTTTCCATTTATTACGGTTCCCTATTTTCAAATGGATCCCGAGCCATAAACATGGCTGCCAGGAGGTCCACCTGGGTCCCATGAAAAAGATAATAAATACCCCTGCCCCGACTGTCTCCTGTCACATCACAGACATTGCAGTGATTGCTTTGGGGCTTTCCACCGGGGCCCGAGCAGCCGTGTCCCCTGTGCTTTCCCCTCTCCAGGAGTCGTGCTTATAAAACATTTTCATCTGTGCTCTGTATCAGAAAGCATCTGCATTTTATTATATTTCATCTCTGTGCCAAGAAAGGGATATGTTTTGGAACTTCCGAGCACCATCATATAATTTTCATTAATAGGAGGAGGAGGGAAGTCCCATCGTCCAGCACTTGAAATGACCTTACAAGGAGACCACAGAGGAAACAAAGGATGGGGGTGGCAGGGCCCAGCTTTCCCATGCTGGAAGTTCCTTGGTGTTACAGCAATAAAGAGCAGCCAATGCAAACGTTTTGGTATTAAAATAATGAAGAAAAAAGATTAAATTAAAATAACATTGATGCTGATTAGAGAGAGAACATAAAACACTGGTCTGTAGTAGCCGTATATCAGCTGAACTTACATATGCTCAGCAGTGTAACTACAGCAAACCATGGCTGCTGTTTTTTCTCCTTGCAGGAGAAAACCTTTGCAGCATTTCATATTAGCATTTGTTCCTTGAATAATCCCTGCCAGAGCTTTCCACAGTGGGCAAAGAGAAGGCTGAACCAGAAAGGCAGGAGGAAGGTGGAGTGGTGCAGCCACAAAACCAGGAATTCCCAGGCCTTTTCCAGGCATTGGCAAGGACTGACACCACCATGCTCATCTCATCCTTCCATTTGGGATTTTTTTAGGAGTATGAATTATATCAACATGTGCTGGCAACTACCTGGTAGCCTGTAAGGGGTAGATGTTCTCTTGAGCTCAACATCTTTGGGAAAGCTCTTTGTGGTGCAGAAGATTGAGCTCAGCCCAACCAGTCCTTCCCTGCCCTGTTTTCTGGTGGCATTTGTTTTCTCCATGACTTTAGGGGATCATTTAATCTACCTCAGTTTCTCAACGTGTAAAATTGGTCTTCATGAGACCATAAAGAGGCCAAAAAGGTCAATTGGAGGTGGAAGCTGGGAAGTGCTTTGCAAGTGCAAATTATTTTTCTGGCCTGGACTTTTCTGCAAAGTTCTGGAGATAATATTTTAGCTTTTTTTTTTTTTTTCTTCCCCCCAGTTTTAAATTGTTATCTTGAAAATGCACAATAGCAAATTTTCACAAACTTTAGCCAATCAGGATCAGCCCTCCCAGATAATGTAAATACAATTAGTTGATTTAAAGCACATTTCATGTTATGCTTATCTGCTAAGTGTTTCAGTTATGGCGTTCATACAGAATGAGTCACTCATACATATTCCTCAAGGAAGAGCCAAAAGATGGAAGGAAAATACAGCCTGAGGAAAAAGTCTATAAAGATTTCTCGCTTTTCTAATCCCTTCTCTCTAATGTTTCTTTGTAAATTTGTCAGATGGGAATGAAATTGCCTCATAACTCTCCAGATGTGAAGAGCATCACTGCACAAAATTACGTACTTGTCAAAGCAAGGGGGAATTTATGTTGGTGTTCCTGAGATGTGATTTTATTCAGTCTATTTCCTTTGTGCACATCATAGCAACTAGAAAGACAAAAACAGCTAGTTTATGTATATCTTCTTTTTTGCCCCCCCTTTTTTTCACCTCTGGTGAATTTTTTAGCTTCTATTTTCCCCTTTTGTTTTCTTATCCCCCTCCCCTCCCTCCTTTTATCTACTGCTTATTGCTAGTGACAGTAAACTTCATCCAACAACACTCTGATGAGAGCAGCTATGATTCTACCAGCACCAGGCAGTTCAGACAAGTGCTACAGTAATTTTCCCTATGGAGCACAGAGAAAGGTGTGGCTTCTCTCCTGGTTAGGAAAAATGTTAGTGCAGAAACCTGCAATGTCTCTTACAGGCAACTAAATCATTATTTAATTTAATACTTCGCTTTATATTTTAATTTAAACTTGGTGTGTTTTCCCTCCAAAGCTCCTGCAATCAGCTATTGTCGTTAAATTCACCAAAAACTTCTCCCAGTGACACCCAGCTCCAGTTTCTTTGTGCTATTTTGAATAACACAATTGGCAGTATTTGTGCAGTACTTCTTCCTTTAGTTTAAAGCTCTGGTATTAAATGAAGTCTAAAGCATTAGGTACATAAACACTCTGAATTTCAGCAACTGCTGGCCATGACCTTCTGGAGATATTTAAAAAATTTCAGCCTTTTAATCCT
Source organism: Climacteris rufus (assembly GCA_013398175.1). Classification (NCBI taxonomy): domain Eukaryota; kingdom Metazoa; phylum Chordata; class Aves; order Passeriformes; family Climacteridae; genus Climacteris; species Climacteris rufus. Next base: position 358,460 of record VZRZ01006170.1, on the reverse strand, counting down.
CTTCTTTGTGTTTCTCCATGATACTTAAGATGGTTTTAAAACCAGTATTAATGGGGGAAGAAACAATAAGCTAAGTAAATGAGATCTTCAAAGCATTATTCATGGTGGATCTCTGAACCGTGCTGAGGATGTCATGATTTTTCAAGGGAATGTTAGAAAAAAATTATTTAACTGGACATTAGGTTTTCCAGGAGGTGGACTGTGAGGTCATAAAAGATTGTAATTATTAAAGGCCAACTTGGCTCTGTCTCTACTAAGAAAGTAGTTGTAAAAGTACTTTTGAATGACTTCTAGAATTCATTTTAAGCTGCAAAACCTCCATCACCAATTCCTGTACGAAGAACACCTTGGAGGCTCTGGTAGGGCAAACCCTGTGCAGATCCTTCTGTCTATTTTCATATCACTCTACAGCTCTTTGTATGACCTTCCAAGTATCATCCTTATGCAGTCAAGGCCAATCTCTCATTATAGAGGTCTCCAAAAATACCTGCAGGGTGTACTGTGGCCCTTCCTTACCACCAGCAAACACCCCTGGGTGTGTGCTAGGGACATCACAGCTCATGGCTGGGAACCCTCAATCCTGGAGTGTTCACCGGGGCAGAGAGGCTTTGTCTTATCTGCTGGACCAAAAAATGGGTGTATTTCCTTTGCCTCCATCGTGGTCTGGTCCTAGAAGTGCCTGTGTGTGAAACAGGCCTTGAAGTCAGTGAGTCCTCCATGCTGGTGGTTAATATTACCATTAATTAATGTCCAACAGCATTTCATCTTGGTGAGGGTGTAAAACACTGGCTTGGAGCAATGAAGAACAGTTCCTGGAGCCATCCCAGTGGTTTCTTCCAGCAGTGGTCCCTGCAGAACATGGAGTGTAAAATTATTGATGGAGCTGGAGGTTGGTCAGAGCAGCCCTGAGCAGGGGCCTGGAGATCCCTTGGAAAAGCAGCAAAGCAAATGGCAAGCCACATATTGTAAAGTAACAAGAAGAATTTTTATTATTGCTTTTTTTTCCCTTTTGTGTTTTTCTTACCATTTTGATCAGATGTACATTGTTTATAACCCCTAGTTTACTGGTCCCAAATATCATTACAACGTCTGCACAATGATCTATGTTTGGTTGTTACCCTTTTAATGGATAAAAAAAGATTTAAGTACTTCATTCTGTTGCATTTTGACAGCTGTTAGCCATCATTTTTCCATTCACCTGCATTTAGCAATCCCATAAAGGGAGGCAATCTCAGAACTAACAAGAGCTGGGCACTGCAAGGTGATAATTCTGTATCACTTTGGCCTATAAATACCTGACAGGCTTTGGGCTGAGTCAGCAGTCTCTAACAAAGTGGCAGCCGTGCCCTTTTATCTGTGTGAGTGTTTCACAGCAATTGGACTATCAGCCCCTGCAGTGAAAATCTATAGTATCGATCAGGCTATTTCTCCACTGTAATTCTTTTGTAGGAAATCCCTGATGACAAATTTTATCTGCACCACTTTTTGATTGCTGGTTTGATGTAAGCGATCTCCAAGGGCAGAGTTAAGCTCCTGGCCGTTCCACATTATCAAGCACCAGCTTTATTTACTGAAACTACACTTGTGGTCACCAACGAAAATAAAAAAGTGAGAGAGAGGGAAAGGAGGAGGCGGAGGAGGCTGAAAATTAAGAGCAAAATAATATTTCAAAATGTGGGAGCGAGGGGGTGAAATCACTTGTATCGGCTGCTTGATTGTTAAGTAAAGGCATGTCCTGCATTTATAAATGAACAAACAGTAGAAAATATGTTTGGTTAAAATGTCTGAGGGCTGCAGGGCAGTGTCTGGGCAGTGGGTTGGGTTTGGACCTGATCCTACAAGCTTTTGTTTATGAGAATGGTCCCCCAGGTGCCCCCAGGACCTTGCTGGGAACTCGCTATTGACATCGGTGAGCAGAAAGGATTTGATTCCATTCTATTCCCAAACTGATAAATATTCCTTCTGAGCTGCCTGGCTTAGAGCAGTGTGTCTCAGGCCACACCAGGGCTTGCTGTTGTGATGAGACCTGAGGTGTTTCCTGCAGTCTCCAGCGGTCTGGAGCAGGGCTCTGCTCAGACACGTGCTCAGAGTAGATGCCAGTGGAAATCTTCTGGGTACAAACGTCTGGATTAAATGTTTCAGAGCAGAAACTTCTACTAGCAATACCACCCTGTGGATTGGTTGATGCTCTTTAGCCTACTAATTTAACTAGGAAACCCTATAAAAGGAATCTCATGAATCTCCAGTGTTCCTCAGCTGAGGGAGGTTGAGGAGCATCAGACATTTCAGGACGCAGAAATGCCATTGCTGTGAATTCAAAATTTATTCCAGTTTTGATTTCAATGTAGGTTATTGTCTCAGCAGAGTTATTGCAGACTGTCCTTTGGACACCCTGAGTTTCTAATTTTCCCCTTGCTGCTGCAGGAACCCTTCACTCCCGAGCCCTCAGGGGGTTCCTCCCCAGCACCGCTGCCGTAGCACGTCGGGGTTACTCAGGATGACTTTGCAGAGATGTTTTCTTTTTACTTAAGTAATGCAGCATGAACCAGGAAATGATGTCTTCTGTTTTCCTTTAAAGCCCTGAGTCACTGACATATCCCAAACATGGCACATGAAGTACAGAATTACTTAGGAAAATAGTCTAGCTCCGGTTTGGGTTTTTTTTTCACCCAAAACGTGTTAAGCACAGAACTAAAAATAGCTTGCATAGCAATGAGATCTCCATCAAGGAAATATCTGTTTGTATTGCTGGGCTCCTGCCTAGGACTATGTCACTCTGCTAAAATTCAGTTGCCTAGAAAATATATATCTTTGGATATAAACATATATCCAGAGATATGTGTTTACTGAGCAGCATATATTGGATTAGGCATGGAGCCAGTCCAATTTCATGACTACACCTTTGAAAAATTGTCTGATTAACACTGAGAGGAATAATTGTATGTGAAAGGAATAGTAAACATTACCCACTAGAATGGATTTTCAGCAAGTAATGTGAAATACCTTGTCCATTCAGAACCCTATCCCAGTGAAAGTACTTTAATCATTTTCTTCAGATCAGATTAAATAAATTAACAGCAATTCCTTATTGAGAATAATTGGGATTATTTGGGAGAAACTATTTTGGGTTTTTATACAGTTGAGCACATTGCAAGTCTGAATAAATTCAAAGTTTGCAAATTTGATTCATAGAAGTTGAATCATAAAACCCGGAGAGAAGACAATAAGATTTTCAGGGGGAGTTGAATGAATTTAAAAATCAATGAAGTCCTTTATGTAAGTTTTATGCACTACATATCTCTACCCAAGATTTTTGATATAATTTAGTGAATAAAATTCAAAGTCTGCAGTTTAGCCCAAAGTCTGTTGTTATTGTGGAATTACCATAAATTCCAAACCAATTTTGCTCTGTGCTCGAAAGGTTGGTGTTACTTGTGGCTGGATTGACCAAGACTGATGGGGATCAGTCTCAGGTTGGATTCCATGATCCTGGAGGCCTTTGCCAGCCTCAGAGATTCTGGGCTTCTCTGTTGGGGCCTTACATGCCAACTTTGAGGTACCAATGACATCTCTGAAAAAGTAGGTGACACAGAAAAATTGTTTCTAAATTATTTGGATTTATTTCTTTTATGTTTATCTTTAAATCTACTCCTGATGAAAAGCCCTAAATTGACATCAACAGAGTCCCCTTTGTGTGTGAGGGACAGACAGGTGTTCACTCAGTGCTGCATTAAGACCACCAACCCTTGTCACTTAAACTACTGAGCAGCCATCAAGTAATAATGACTTCCAATTACTCCTAATCTGAGCTAGACTTGAACCAGTGACCTTGAAATAGTCTGTATCCCATTAACAGTTCCCCAAGCCCTCCAGTCCCAGGGTGTTTGATTGTTCTGAATGCAACAAAAGGGTTTTCCTTCACTTCTCTTTATTTCATTTTTTAAAACTGCTTAAAATTAGGGGTGGATAGGTATTGAAATACTCAATTTGCAGTTTCCTTGTATCTCTAATACCACATCTAGAGGAACAGCTTTCATTTGCACTGGGAATACCTCCTGCTGAAATGAAATTTTCTTTTCTCAGTCCTTGATGCCTTGTCTGTCACTGACATATTTTGCACACCTAGACCTCGAGGATCAGTAAAAGCTGCCATGGTTCTGCCTGGCAGGACATTACAGTGTGGTCCCAGACTCTCGTGATGATTCCTGGTAATCCTCTATTTTATGGGAGAACTGTAAGAGCGAGCCAGAGAAGAAATGAGCCATTAGATGCTAATTTCTGTTTGCAGAACACCTCTCATTAAATTTTCTATATCAATTAGATGTTTTTAATCTATGCTCAGAACCAGCTACTCAAATATTTGGTGTTTTCACCAGGGCATGTTGGTCTGTTCAATACCAGCACTGGTGCACCTCATACCAAGAGTGGTTGAAGGTTGAACTCCATCTTAGAGATCTTTTCCAAACCTAAATGATTCTGTGACTCTGTGAAGAGCTTGCAGGGAGGGAGAGGACAGTGGTGGGGCTGCAGGTTCACCTGTTGGGGTGGCTTAGCCTCCCCTGTGTGTTCTGAGTAGGTGACTTGCTCACGGTAGCAGCAAGGACAACAACACCTTTGTACCTGAATACTAAAAATCAGCACCTCTTGCAGCATCCCCCCAGCTGTAAGGGTTTGCCAGTTCATTTGCACTTTTGCAGTCTAAAACAGGCTCAGCTGCAGCACTTTGGTGCACCTTTGTGACACCTTCTGAGAACAAAAGGTGTCAGTTCACGATGGTTTGTAACCCACCACCTGCCTGGCTCACCTCTGCATGAAAGAGATCCAGTGATAGCGCTGGAAAATTTCATTCCCCTTTCTTCTCCAAATTTGTGGTGCTTTGGGGCAAATTCAGTGTTTTCATTAACATTTCAGATAAGTCTGGAAAGAGCACAGACATTAATGCAGATTACAGGCCAGAAATGCTAAGCAGCTTCCTTTGATCTGTTGAGATATGTCAGTTGTAAATATTTCTGCAGCCCCAGAAATCGGCAACATGGAGCCCTTGCCCAGATAAACAGGAATTTAGCCGACTTGGGGACTCCCATCTGTCCTGCAGTGCCCTCCCAGCCCCGTGGTTTGGGGCTGATACAAACGGAATTCCTTTTTGGCAGGGATGAGCAGACAATACTCACCTCACATCCAAGCGTGCAGGTCCCCTTCGAGGCACTCATTTCAGGACATATTTGCATCTCAAACTGCCATGTTCTCCTTCAGAAAATGCACCAGCAGCACATGGAAAGGCACCTTCCACAGGACAGAATCAAACCTGGATCCCCATTTCCACTGGAGTGTTCCCACTCTGGAATGAGTGGGCACTAATGCTGTTATCTAGCTTTAAAAGAAAGAACTTAAACCCTTCCCTCCTATACCAGAAGTGGTTCCCAAGCAGGCAGAGAGAAGGAAAAGACAGGAATATTATTCTTACAGACAGGATTTAAGACTTAGCCATATCCTTCAATTTTCTCATTGCCTGGACTTAGGTTTTCTGCACTTCCATCGTGGTGTTGGCCCTGTTCTCAGGGCTCTGGTTCATCCCATGTCCTTTATAGTATGTTTAAATTCCTGGCCAACATATGATTTTACAAGAATAGTCTCAATTTAGGCTTCAAAATTGAATCCTTTCTTTACAAGGACCTTGAGATTAACAATGTTCAGTAGTGGGTTCAACACATGGGGAATTATTCAGGCTGGAATTTACAGCTGAGATGCTGCTCACATGCAGGTCTCTGATTTACCCCTGAAAAGTGAAACAACAGTATTAAAATAGTATTTGGAAAGATGTTTCCTTCTGTGCTCCAAACCTGCCATCTTCGTGGTGCTCCTGATCACACACAACCTTTGACTACAATTTAATTTTAAATATGTGATGAGGTAGATCCAGTCTGGCTGGGTCTAAGCCACTGTGTTCCCAAAGGAACTTTGTTTTACCTGGGCAGTTTGTAGAGAGGAAATGATTCCTCTGGGCACAGGGGCACTTACCTGGGGCAAACCAAAACCATGAGAATGCATCTCCCAATGAACTGCCATCAATGAGGTGGTGAGGTTTTTCCCTTTAACACCCTGATGATATTAATTAGAATTGTAAACTGCATGTCAGGTTTCATCAGACCTGTCTCCCACCATCAAACAAAAATATCTAATGTCAAATTATTGAAGTCTCCCAGCTGCCGGAAATTCCACTTCCCTCTCCAAGTGTTTTTCTTTACCACAAAATAACAAGCAAGTCCCATGTGTTTGTATCCGTCCTGCAAATGCTGTCTGTAAAAGTCATGTCATAACCTCAATCAATCACTCAGCATTGGCCAACACTCGGGTAGATGATCCAGAAATCCTACTTACTGGGATTATACTTCAGGAAATAACACAGTGCTGCCTGACAGCAGCAGCAAAATACTTCCTAAGGAGGCCAAATAAGCAGAGTTACCCAAGTAGTTCCTTTCTGCAGCTCCTGGGGCTGCACCTACTTCCACACCCCCAAATACGTGCCACAAAGTGCCAGGTGGAAGTTGGGTGGCAGGGAGAGCATTTGGAACATTTCTGAACTTCTTTTGTTTGCTCATGAAAAAGTATTAAATTTTCTGTATATTAACATAGTTCACTCATTAATCAATCTGTTATGGAATAGCAAAATGCCACTGACCATGTAGAGCCATGGAGAACACAGCCTGTAGATCCTAAGCCTGTCCTTTCTTAGACTGGATATTCAAAATTTATGTATCTGCCAGTCAAGATATAATAAAATGCAGAAACATGCTTGTAAAAAGAAATGTGATATTTACTGTTCAGCCATGTAATATCTTCTACTTATACATCTCCCTTGAGGATATCTTGATGTTATTGGAAGGGTAGTTTTCTTAGACATGCTCCGTTTCCTCTTTTCTAGTTTTCCTCTTCTTTTTTGCCATTTTCTCTTCTTTGTTTTTTAATTTCTTAATTCTCTTTTTGAAGTGCCAACCTGTATATTGCAATACTAGAAATGAGTAGCATTTGAGACTTAATAGTAGATTTATTTTAATTAATTTGTGATATAAAGTTGAGGAGCAGTGTAGAGTACATTTAAGACCACTGAGGAGTTGGACTTGAGTTGTTAGAGCCAGTCTGAGCACAGACTTCGTGGACATCCACCATCACTAAATCAACATAAGGAAAGTCAGAATTGGGGCTTTTTGGTGTTTTCCTGCTGACTTCAGCCAGTAGGGTTCTGGCTGTGTTTTCCAGCAGACTTTGGCAAACACAGACCTATTGTCTGCAGGTAAATGGCTTCAAGGCAAGGTCAAGGAGCTGCATCCAAACCGGAATGCAGCTCTGAATTTAAAATCCTCACAAGTTGTCTCCATTTCCCAACGTGCAGGAGCCCTGGGGACACTGTCTGTACATGCACCTCCTATTCCAGTGCAATGCTGAAAGGATGCTGCTTTAAGCTCTTTGAGGAGCCAACACTGTGTGTTTTGTAATATTCAGTGAAACTAAAAGTCGTTTAACGCGGCCTGTTGGTGAAAGAACAGAGAATACACCCTGCTGCATGCTGTAACTTCAGGTCTCCTTGCTTTTGTCACTTTCCTTGCTTTTATGATGTGTGTGGTGGGAAAAAAAAAATCTCTTGTGAGTGGAAGTCTAACTGCACTGCAAGGGCTATGAAACGTGGAGAGGCAGCACAGGCCCCTCTGCTGCACCTAAAAGGTGTTCCCTGTGTGGGCACCCAGCTGGGGACAGGGAGCCTTCCCACGAAACCAATCTCCATCACAATTTACACAATAGTTTGGGAAAATCCCCATGGTGGGCCAAGGAGGCAGTGGATCCACTCTCGAAGTTCCACTGCTCAGTGCAATCCAAGTGGAGGAGATGGAACTGCTCCTGCAGCATCCAGAGGGCTACACCGTATGCCAGATTTGTTTCATGAATTTCTCTCCTCTCATTGCCTTAAGCACAATTACAAATACATTATGCAGTGTGAATTTTCACCCTTTTTTAGCATTCAGCGGTGCTATGAACCACCAGCCTTTCCCCTCAGTGTACTGGGTTGAAATTAGTGCATTCCCCAAATATCCTGCTGCCTGTGCCATCCCACCGTGACCCACAGAGGGGACGGCACCACCAAATGCTTCCCCTGATGGGGTTTAGTCAATCACATCCACAATATCTGCCGCCCTCAGCTTTCAGGGGGTCAGCAATCCAGGGCTGCCGCTGCTCCCAGGTCAGCGCACAATGAGCTGCTGCCAGGGAGGGCTCTTGATTTTCAACTGGGGAGCAGTGTGATGTACAAAACATAACAAAGCCGGGGCTATTTATCCATTGGAACGGGCACAGGCTTCTCCCTCCTCCTGGAGGGGCTCTGCTCTCATCAGATGCATCTCCTGGTGTGTTTTTGGCAGGAAGGCCCTGCCCAGCACCAGCGCTCCAGAGCGGGCCAGGCCGCATTGGCATCCCCTGCACGGAACAGAATTTGACAGAAATTTAGAAAAAGTTGGGCTGTGGATTGAGAGGCAGTGATCAATTCTGACAGCGTCCTGCTCTGCTCAATATTCTCTCTGAACTGCCTGGAACCAAATGCCAGTGCAGAGCATTTCTCCCTGAAGTTCAAGAGGGGAGATGTAAACACAGGCCGTAAAAGACCTGCATGTCTCGAGCTTGTAGGGGTCGTAATTCTTCCCAGCAAAGTTACCTTTCCTGTTTCTATGAATTACTCTTACATTCTTGTAAGAGATACGGTTTGAGGTATTTATGGTGCATTCAATTCTGCTATCATTGATTTACTGGACTAAACCTGCTCCAGGATATGATGTAAAGCCCCTAATTCCAAAAAACTCTTACATCTCAGTGAGAACAGCATTTTCTGCCCTGTTGCCCTCCAGCAGATGACCAACAGAGATAAACAGAGGGCACTCCACTCTCGGTTGCAATGTGCTTGGTGATGTGAAGGAATCAATCAGACAAAAGCAGATTATTAGAGTGTCTGAGAGAGATCAAACATTGCTGGCATCTTCACCCACACACGGTTGATTTACAGGCAAGCTGATAAAGTGCTGCAGCTCACTGTCAGAAGTACATGACAGCTCCTCTAGCTCTATGGATAAATTATTGCTGAAGCCCATGATAACATTTCTCCACCTAGCAACCAAACATAACAGGATGTGGCTTTTAGTACTCGGAGCCAGAATGATACAAAGAGAAAACACAGAAACTCTTCAAGCAGGGAGGCAGCACACAGGAAAGCCAGGCAGGGATAGATTTTCACACACACCCCCTCGTGTGTGTGTCTGTCCCAGCTCTGCTGCTGGAAAATTGGCTGTGTTAGAGCTGTGTACCTGCAGAGACACTGCCAGAACGGCTGGGGTTGCAGGCAGGAGGGCAGGGATGTGAACAGGGATGTGAACAGGGATGGGAACAGGGATGGGAACAGGGATGTGACCAGGGATGTGAACAGGGATGTGACCAGAGATGTGACCAGGGATGTGAACAGGGATGTGACCAGGGATGTGGGCAGGGATGTGAACAGGGATGGGAACAGGGATGTGGGCAGGGATGTGACCAGG
>VZRZ01006170.1:289290-348700 GCA_013398175.1 Climacteris rufus | reverse complement strand
CAGGGATGTGAACAGGGATGTGAACCCAGAGCCCTGGGCTGCTCTGCTCACCCCATCACCCTGGGCAGCCCCACACAGGCAGGGAGGAGCAATCATGGGGAACATCAGGTGCTTCCTTCGCCTTGGAAAAGTGCCAGTGAAACCAGCAAGTGAGCCAGGCTCCAAATAACCCCGTCTTGCTTGAAAAGGAGGCAAATCATAATAATCCGATTATTTGGGAGACAGTGCTAAAGAAAGATGCAGCCCAGATATTTTCTTTATTTTTATCTGGTGGCTTATAAAATAATAAGTAATATAATCTGCTTAAATATTGCAACATGGCTATTAGACATTGGGACTGTGCTCAAAAATTAAGTTGGGTTAATTAGAGCATGTACTGTGTGCCTATAAAAGACGAAATCAGGCTCTGTCTCGGGAGCCAGACGTGAGTGCTTTTCAAAATCTGAGAATGTGACCCTGACAACTTAAAATCTAAAGTACATTGGAAGTACTCACAGGTTAGAGGTTCTGCTGCCTCAGATGCCTTTCATAAATCCTGTTGCTTTGAAATACACTTCCTTATTTAAATTTTTTTTTCTCTTTGTTGCTCTATCAGAAGTCATCCCACAGAAGAGTAGGGAAATGAATATGGAAATAACTGTATGAAAGAAATTATGGAACCTGTTTATCTGTACTGTTCCTTTTCCAAACCTATCAGAAAATACGATTTTTTTTTACGATTTTTTTTTTCTTTTTTCCCTGTGGCTTTTTCAGTTACAAGAATTTAGAAAAGGTGAGAGGTAAGTGAGAAATTCTGAGATGTAAGAGATGTAATCTGACGATATCCCTGGAGTAATTCTTTATATTATTTGTTAGTTTGTCATATTAAGGGCTCAGTATTGTTTTTATGAAGGGCTCGGTGCTGTTTATCTGCAAACTGAGATCTAAGCCCAGTTTGCATCTGTAGTTTTTGTTGGGTTGCTTTGGTGGCCCCAGCTCCTGGGCTGCCTGAATTAACCCCTTGCTCTGGTTCATTCCTGCCCAGCTGCACTCTCTGCACACACCTGGGTGGGAGGATGGACCTGACTGGAAGGTTTCCCTCACTAATATCCACATTCCTGGCTGGATTGCCCAAAACACACCTTCCCTTTCTGCCTGCTGAGTGCAAGGGTGGGCTCTGTGATTCTGTATCATGATTTAAAATCTCCATCTCATTTTACCATCCACCCTTATGCTCTTGCAGGACAGTTTCTGTGGGACCTCACAGGGAGGATTTGCCAGAGCAACTCTTGTAAAAGCCAACAGAAATTGTGCAGCTTAATCCTTGTGTGCTGCATTGAAAAATTACCCATAAATATTTCACCATTATGTTTTATTATTACAGTCAAATTTGTTTTATGTACTTATTATTTAAGGGATAATAGGGCAGGTGTCCCGTTTTACGAGGCAATAATCTGGTTCACGTTGGCTCCATAGTTTATCCCTCCCAGAGAGCTGCATTATCGCCCAGGGACATGGGGAGCTTGTCTTATTATAGTCATAATGATAATAATAATAATAATAACACCTTCTATTCCTACAGCACCTTTCCTCTAGAGCGATCCCAAAGCATTTTATAAATCTGATTTGGTTTCTGACATCTGGGGTCATCTCAAGGATTATTTCAATAACGCCAGCTCTGGAGTGAGGACAGAAAGCAGAGTTTAGAGCAGCAGATATCCTCTCCTGGATCTCTGAAAACCTTTGGTGTTTATCTCTGTCTTATCCCGCTGGGGGTGCACATGCAGGGGCTGAGCTCCAGGTACTGATGGATGTCCCTGGCTGGGCACCCTGGGTTCAGACACTGGGAGTGATCCCCTTCAATCAGGTGTTTTGGAGAGATAAAACACACCAGAAACCTGCTCTGGGGAGGCTGTGGGAGCACAGGCACAGACAGCTCCCATTCCCTGGCAGGTTTGCTGGAAAGCAGATCAAAGGGCAGGGACCCCCACCCCAGCCTTAGGTAATGCTCCTCTTGCAGATGATTTGGATTCTGGACCCTCAGCGTGGCCACGGTGATGGGTAATGTTGGTGTCCTTGGGGTACCTGCAGGTGCTGCTGACCAGAGAAACCACTCTCATTTCCCTGTGCAGCTGAGCTGTGCACTGGTGAGGGGCTGTGCTGGGAAATCAGCTCTATTTGAGGTTATATTAGCTACATAGATATATTAGATTTATATATAGACATGTTAGATTAGATAGTGGGTATTAGCTATAGATATTAGATATATATAGGTAGATATATTAGATATCAGCTATATACAGTTTATTAGCCACACTCCAGCTTGGCCGAGGCTGCTGTTATTTTTCCTGAACACCAGGGGCTGGGTATAAAACTGCAGGTGTGCTCAATGTGTGCCCATTCCAGGCCCTGGAGCCACAGAGAGCCTTGGTTGTGACACAGGACTGTGAGCCCAGGGCTGGCTGCAGAGCCTGGATTCCAACCTTTCCCCACACCCAGCCCCTCATGGGGAAACATTGCCAAATTGAGATGAGGTTTGCATTTTATTAAAAGTAAAAAGAGGATTTACCTACAAATATCGCTGGGTTTTTCTGCTTCTGCTGCTTCTCTCTTTTATGTTTTTCCTTCCTTTTGTTCTCTTTCTTCAGCTGTGAATCCAGAAAGGCAAAAAATCTTGGATGTTTGGCTGTAATATGAGTATCTAATAATTTCCAGTAATAGAAGTGGTTTATTTCTACTTGAAAGTTGAAGCCAGCTCTGATGAAGTTATATATTCTTTGATTAAATAAGATATATAAGGCTGAGTCTGCTCTGCTAACATCCCAGAGTCACAAGGGCTTTAGCTACTCAGAGGCAGTGTTACTCATTCCTCCCTTATCCACAATCCCAGGCTGACCTAAAAAACTTTCCCAACTAATGCCTTACTGAAACTGCCAGATTTCCACATGAAGTCAGAATTTTACAATTTGAATTTTCCCCATGGCAGGGGCAGAGGGAAGAAACACCTTCACAAGAAATTTCCAGAGTTTTGCTTACTTGCATCTTGCATGATTCAGCATTCTCTGAACCCTAATTTTCCTTAGTGTTGGAGGAAAAAGGACCAATTTCTGCCATTTTCATAGTTGATCAATCAGATATTTAAAATAGTAGTGCATAAGTCTGCCAGCAGCTGCTTAAAAGGGTTTTTATGAGTCCCTACCTGTGTTTGTGAGTATCTAAACACCTCCAAATGTTCCATCTCCTTAGACTGGGGCATTGTGGTGAAGGGATAATGCTTTCATTAGGTCCATCACCATTCACAAAATATAGCTCTGTGCCACATTTACATCAGCAAAACAAATCATACTGTGCCTCAACTTTCCCCCATTAGGAGCTGAATGGATGTCTGGCCTCACCCAGGCAACAGGAGATGTCAAAAGTTCATTGGATTTACGGATAACAAATCACCAGTTGTCTCTCCAGCATTGTACAAATTATCAAATGTTATTTTATGGCACTGAGGGAACTGCCTGGGCAGGGATTCAGGCATGTGCTGAAGCACCTTGTTGACTTCAGCATCTAAATATCTAAAATGAGCATTTCTTATTCCCTGGACCAAGGTGGAGATTAGTCCCCAGTCTCCTACCTCAAGAAGTATCAAAGTTTATGCAGGGGCTCAGCACATTAGCACCTCATATTTGGAGTGTCTGCATCCAAATTGCCTCTTTTCATTTATTTGGGTTTGTTGGTGGGGTTTTTTTGCTTGCTTATTACAAAAATGCCATGTTTTCATAACTTCCAGAAAGTTGATATGGCAAGAAAAAAAAGCAAAGTTGCATCTACCTCATTATATCCAAATGTTAACATTTCTAATATTTCCTAATGGCACCACTATAAACTAAACGTTGGAATGAAAAGTTCTGTGACAAAAGTGGAGCCTAGAGACAGTTAATGGGAATATGTTTCTGGGGGAGCTCAGGGTTTGCTTTGGGGATGTACAGAAGATTATAGAAAATTGGTTCCATTATGCCCTCAATTACAACGTGTAAAGTCATTGTACCCTGCAACTGATGGCAGAATGGGAACCAGGCAGCTTATATTGAGAAATATGAGGTAGCTTTTGTGTTGATTTCATGTTTTCTGCTCGTACATCGCGTTCTTTGTTGCTGTTTGTTATTTATGCAAGGTTATCCTTTGTCATCTGGTTGTTACTGGTTTAAATAATAACCCAAGCAGAACCTGGAGGGCAGGTCCCACAAGCACCCCCATTCCGATGCTGTATGGACTGGTGAAGGTCCCAAACCTAAAGGAAACAATGGGGTTGTTTTCATGCCATGTCCAAGTCCAGATGTTCAAACTCAGCTGAAACCAGAGTGCACAGAATCAGGTTTTTTGAGGCTGTAGATATCAAGACTGAGCTGTGTGATGCTTGTGTGATCAGCACTGCAATTCTGTATTCATGAGGAAGTAAAAGATGAAGTATAGTGTAAAGGAGCTGTTGCATTCGTGCTTTATTATCTCGAAGCAGTAATTGAATAGCTGCTAAGTGCGAGTCCTGGAGGGAAAAACCCACCCCGCAGAGATCCTTGGCACTTTTATGCTCCAAGAGTTCATCCATCCAGCCTAATTTATGAATTGCCTTCCTGTTTTGGCCTTCCAAAAGTCGACCAAATACGTTTCAGATGCAATGTCTTTATTATCTCGTGCTTTATCACAGGAGAGGAGGAGGGCACTGCATTTCCATGGGTTCTCGTTGTTCTCTCTCTGAGCCCCGACAAAGAACCCTTGGAATGCAAAGTCAGGGAAGTGCTAAGGCTCGGCTCCAGCTCCATGCTGAACTTTGCCAGCAGGAAAACCCTTCTCACATCTCAGCTTGGCTGCTGAAATGCCAGCAGGGAGGGCTGGCACAGCCCTGGCACCACGGCAAGGTTGGGGCAGTCTGTGGAAGGTGCCCTCGTCACAGCACAGAGTGATGCCAGGGTGGGATGGGCTCCTGGAATCCCATTAAACAGAAAATGAGGGATGCACACATTCAGTATCTTTTAGGCACCCAGCAGCTGCAAAACCTGTGTTCTCAAGGTGTCTGGCCTCTAAGAGAGGGGATGCTGTGCTCATGATGTTTGCCCATGACAGATTTACTGGTGCTTTGTTCTTAGGACTTGAGCTGCTTCAGCACCAGCTCAGATCCCACAGAATCCCAGAGCCACTGAGGCTGGAAAAGCCCTCCCAGGCCATGGAGTCCAGCCTGGGACTGGTCACCCCCATCACCCAGGCCAGAGCACTGTGTGCCACATCCAGTCCTCAGTGTTCCCTTGTTCTGCTCCCATGGATACAGACAAAACTACAACTTTTGGAGGTGTTTTCCCTCCAGCACCTCTATCCCAACACACCTTTGTTGCCTTCATTGTGTCACATGAAATGTAAACAGCCTGGAGCTCAGCAATGGCCAAATTCCTGCCAAAAATATTGTCAGAAAAGAGAAGCAAAAAGCTCCCCGTGGTCACAGAGGGTCTCCTAGATCTTAGGGTAGATCCATGGCCTTCCAAACTGCTGGGAGAATTGTGGGATTTGGCTTGGCTGGGCTGCTCCTTCCTGCACCAAAAATTCAACGCAAAGAGAAAATGAAAATTTCTTTCTTCAAACACACTTAATTGCTTTCAAGTTTTGGCACTTCTGTCACTGTTGGATTTACAGGGTGTCCCATGGTAATGATTAGAACTAAGCAAATACCTCAAAATATTTTCCATGAAAACTCCCTTGAATAAAACATTGAATAGCCTTCAGCTGTGTTCACACCCCCTTTCATATTTGCTTTCTCTGAATATTCCAGTGACTGATTTATGGGCAGAAATGTTAACTGAAACAGCAATTTTTAAGGGAATGTTGCATAACATTTATGGAAAGCAGGTTTTAAATATGGATATATCTAAATGCAGCCTAGCTGGCGTAAAAATAAAGCCAGGTGATTTGAGTTCCTTCAATCTAAATAACCCATCTCAGTGTCCAAAAGTGCAGAGAACACAAACAAAAGGAGGCTCTGTCCACCATAAAACCCAAAAATTTGTGTCAGATGCAGGCAAAGCTTCAGAGGAACTTGGTGAGTTCTGAAGAAGTGCCTGAGCAGCAAATGTGTCCAGCTCCCATTGACAAAAACACCTTCATAAATCTGGCCCTGACTCAAAATAAATGTTGGACATTGAATACATTTGAAAAATGTGAAAGTAATTCAAAGTTAATTGTGAGCAGAAGAGAGTGAGCTCCCTGAACTTCGTTGTTTACTATGAGTAAGTTGATTGGCCTTACTAATGATACAGGAGTCTTGGCTGCTTCTTGGAGATGTCATTGTCAAAGTGCAAATATTTGCATATTGCTCTTCAACATCATTAGTTTTGTTTTGGAAGGTGAGTCATTAAGACCAAGGTTTGAGAAAGTGTACAAATATTGCATGTCTCATTTGCATCCGTGACTAATTTGTGCATAAATCAGGTGAGATGGCTCCGAGTTGACCAATCCTGGCATCCTGGGATGTGCAAGGATGCACATGGGCCACTCACATTATCAGCTGCATTTCAGAAATAAATTAATAGTAATTTTTTAAAAAGCTGAGCAAAGCTTTAAAACTCAGTTTTGCATATGAAGCTCTTCTCACTCTGTAGCCTGTTCTAGGGAGAGAGAGCTCTGCTGGTGCAGGGAACTTCGACAGATCTGCTTTATTCCCCTTGGAGTGAGAAAATATCTTCATGCAATCTCTGAAAAAACCTCATTTAAATGCTCTGTGAATCCAGCCCTTCCCAAAGGCCACGATGTATTCATGTATTTTGGATGATCTTCAGCTAGAAAACCGTGCAGCTAATGCACCCATCTCACCATGTAAAACACTGAAACAAAAACAGCACCAAAAAAAAAGGGAGAAAGGAGCTGAAAGCCAACCCACAGCCTCTAACCCAGATTCCAGCTTTTAAATAAAGATGGTCTGGGGATGTTCTTGTTACCCAATTCCACTGACAGCCAAGGTTTCTTCCTTTAAAATGAAGAGCCAGAGTATTTTCATAGGGACACTCACACTGCATTGTACCCTTTCCACCCTTCTGATGAACTCTCTCTAAAATATCCTTATCAAACAGCAGCCTCGAGGCTGGAGAATGATTTGTGCTCTTTTTCTAAGAGAATGGAAGAATTTCCAAAGATAAAAATTCCCAGCAGATATTAGAGGAGCTTTCCCCAAGAAGTGGTGAAGCTCAGGTTAAGATACTCCAGCCCATATCTTTGGCAGGATGGATAAATGAACACACTTTCCCTTTCTTCCCAAAAAAACAATTCACCCTCCTGCCATCACATGCTAAATTAAGTCATGTCTTTCTTTTATTAAGAAGACAGCTCTTTTCTGAGCTTCTTAAACTTTTCTAAATTTTCTTACCACAAACACTGTTCATTTTGTTTCTTATCTAGAGACTGATAACAGGGTTTCTATAAAAATGAACATTCATGATCAAAGAGCAACTCTGTATCATAAACAAATTACAACAACTGGGCATGCTTTGAAATAGCTTAACCTAATTAAGCTCAAACACTTTCGCAAAAGCCTTAAAAAAATGGGTGTAATTGGAGCTCCGTTCAGGTTCAGCTGACTTCATATTTTTAGTTTGGTTGGCATTTTTTTCCCTTTTAGAGCTTTGCATAAACAAAACATTTTGACAGTGTTGCCTTCCTGGGAAAAAAATGTTGGTGGTGCTGAAAATTCAGATTTCCAAATGAAACACAGTTCTAATTGCTCATTTTTGCAGCCCTTGTGACGTGTGTGAAATGTGCCAAAAGCAGCCACAAGTGCCTGGAAGAGTTTCACTCCTGTCACACTCGTGTGCACCCAGGTCAGGGGGCACTGGGCCCGTGCCCAGCGTGTGCTGGACCACCAGCAGCTCCCTGTGGGGACTGGAAATGCAAATTATTCTGTTTTCCTGAATCATTTACAAAGTTTGGGCTTGGTTTTGAGGACTCAAGTGGAAATCCCAGTGGTTTCCCCTGGGTTAAACCCCATTGTGTCCCAAACACGTCCAAGTGTGGTACAAGTTACTCCAGACTTCATCCTTTCCATGGAATTTGTTGGTTCCTTACGGAAAATTAATTTTAGGCTGAGATTATCAGGCAGTCACCTCTTCATGTCTTCTTTCTGATCTCTCATTCTATGCCTACTTTAAAGGTGTTGTGGAGAACTTTTCTCAAGTATTTATTGATTAGAAACCTCCAAGCTACAAGGATTGATCATTTCCTTAAATCTGATTCCAGGGAGATTTGTTGTTGTAGTAATATTATAATAATAATAATAATAATAATAATAATGTACCTGGATAGTTTCATTACTCAAGTCAGAGTTTGAAAGGTACAGCAATACCTGTGGGTGGTAAAATGGCCCCCAAAAATATCTCTTCATGGAAGCATCAATTTTCTTAAACTTAGAATGAAGAAATCTTTTGTAATCTCTATAGAATTGTGTACTTCCCTCATCACCATAAAGCCAGAATGCTTTGGTTATTATCTGTTATAATCTGTTATTATCTGTTATCTGGCCTTTTCTTCTGTAGTGAATGATTTCCTTTTTTTCAGAAGATTTTAATTTTATTGATTTTTTATTTCATAATGGAAACAATTTGCTGTTTGCCCAGCTGTGGAATTTCCATAAGGAGATAGTGATTTTCTGAATGCTCTAATGGATACTTATCAGGAACATTTGTGAAAAAAGAATCCCAAATTCATTCATATCTGCTCCAGGTTTTTCTGCACAACTGTTAACACTAAATTTTGCTCTTTGCATAGCTATGCTTTTAAAAGTGTACTAATGATTACTGAAGGCCATAATTGAAACAAATTCATGTATATAGCTCAACAAATATTTTTGTTCGGTAATACTCAATTTTTTTTTAAACATTTTTCGTTTCTTTTCCACTTCTTGAGGATAAAATTTTCAGCAAAATTTATTTTCATAACTGAAAAGCACTAGAAGTGCTAAGCCAAATTACCTGTAATTATCTAACCTTCTGATTCTGACTGTGTTTAACAGATTAAATGTTCTGTCTTTACAACTTTCAAGGTTAAGTGCTCATAATGGGACATGCTGGTGAGCAGGGTCATATAATCCCCAGCAAGTGGTACTCAGCAGCCCAAATGGAAGGGAGTTATTAAAATCTATAACATGCAACTTTAATCTAACACTCAAATTATAAGGGAGCCACTTGGAAAGAGCCAAAGGCTATTTGCAGGTTCAATATATTCACTTTGCTCTCAACAGTGATCAAAGTTTGGAGCTTCACACGTCTCAGGCTGATGTAGGAGCTCATTTGGAGGAGCTGCAGAAAATGCTGCTCTGTCCCCAAGCTACAGCAGGTTCATAATTGGAGTTTCACACCTGGGAGGGAGGGAGCAGAGCCTGCACTGCCCAGCTCCCCACAGGGCTGCACCAGCTCATGGGCAAGGGTTAAAAGCCAGGGAAATTAATCTGAGCGCCAAGACAAATTGCACTTCTATTTTTTACAGAAAGTTTTCTAACTGAAGTGGTTCTGTTTTAATTGGGGACTATTACTTTAAATGAAATGCAAGATTGAGAGTCCTTTTTGCAGGGATATTTCAGTCACTGTCAAGACCTCCCAATAAGTTCATTCCTGCCTCTGTTCCATCCATTATTATTTTTTCATCTTGACTTTTCTGGAGTTTACTGATATTTTCTTTTCCTAATCTACTCCAAACACCAAGCCTGTAAAGTTAGGTCCAAAACCCATTTGGCCTTGGGGTGACACATTAAAAACCCAGGGTGGTTTTCTTTTTCCCCAAAAAGGCCACTTTAGAATGTGTAATTGTCACACTGAAACAACTGCAGTGAAAGCTCTTGATCAAAACAACCACACCACCTTTGCATTGCTGTTTTTCCTCTGACAGTCCTTGAAATGACCTTGGCTTAATTACCTGCATCTCAATGAGTGAATCTACATAGCAAGTGAAGGTTAATTAATGAAGGATCATTTCTTACTTAAACCCATCAGGCAGTGGCTGACAAGCAAGTCTGGCCCGTGCAGTACCATCCTCTATCTCATTAGAAATGGTCAGATTGATGTGCTGGCTCTGCTCTGGAAATAGGGCCAGGACAGTTTGTTAATGAAGAGAACTGATGGGCTCTAGCAAAACATTTGAAAGCCTCTGTCTGTTATCACCAACGTTGCTGAACTTCAGCTTCTCCCACCAGCCCCTTCCCTCCCAGAGCTTCATTTGTGCCTTTTAAACTTAGCCAGCTTCCAAGATTTCCACCCAAAAGTCACTGTCGATTTTTACCTGGCTAAAACTGGCAGAGCAGTCAGCTCCTCTCTCACGTGTTTGTGTGGCTGTCACAGAGCCCACCCAGCTGCATCATTTCAAACCTGCAGGAATTCCTCCTGTTGACCTGGCCACCTCCATCTCCGAGGGATTCCTTGCCCTGGAGTGCGTGGCTGTCTGTCAGAGCTGGATGTCCCTCTGTTCCCATTGTTCCCACTCCTCCCAGTCCAGCTCAGGTGCACCAGGCTGCCCACTGGGCTGTGCCCTCGCAGGCACTCAAAGCTGTTTGCCAGCCCTGTGAAGCAGAACATTCCTGGTGGAGGTGACACAGAGGTGGCACAAGGAGCTGCACTAAGACTCCAACATCAACATCCTCCCCCTGCACGAGGGGAAAATTCCCACAAAGGGCATGAATGCCAAACCAAAAATCCAGAAAAAAAGAATTGGAGGCAGACAGTTCCTCAAAGCAGCTGAAACCAAAGTTCAGAAGTTGTGCTCAGAGCCCCAAAACTCCCTGTGCTTCTGCTTGTAAAGAGCCAGACTTGCACTGCCCATAAATCTTTTCCTTCCCATCACTCATTTGCACACTGCTGTTCCTGACTTCAGAGAAACACTTGCAGTCCATTTATTTTGAAGCCCATGGTGAGAATGTATTTTTACAACAATAAACAGTGTCTTACATCTGCCTATGGCTTGGGATGATGGAGGGAATTTGGTCCTATGTCACTTGGAACTTTTCAAAACATCAAGTGAGCCTCAGCTTACACAGGCAGACTCTGAGCAGAGGTTTGCAGACAGATGGATCACACCTGCAGTGATTCAGGGCACTCTGAACGCTCTGGATTGCAGAGATCAAACCAGACCCTATCTCAGTACGGGACTGCACCTTCCAAAGGCAAAACACCCCCTGGAATAAAGCTCAGGAAGAGTTCTGGGTGCTGTAACCAGAGCAGAGGGACCCAACCTCACCTCCAAACCCACCTGGGGCACTTTGGAGCTCAAAGCACCGATGCTGTGAGCTCAGAAGGGGTTTTCCTTTCCCAGGCCTCTTTTGTTTTAACTTGGGAGCCAGGATAGATCATAATTGCCAATTTTCTTATCACCAACAGGTTTTCCAAATACAAATGGCCAGAGAGGAAAACACTTCTTATTTTGGTGAACAAAGAGTGTATCAAGAGCAGAGGTTTGTTCCTTCCACATGTTGATCATATTTGATCTTGCAAAGTTACAGATTTTGGCTGCCTTGCCTTGTCTCTCTGTTTAGGTTATAATGTGCTCTTCAGTATCTTTATTTTTTCCTTTTTCGAGGTCTTCCCTTCTCAGTCTTGATTGATTAAGAAACAATAACAAAACAAGTCTCAAATATTTGATCTTTTCTCATCATTGCTTTTCAAGGTTTACACGGGTGAGCTCAGAGGTAAAACTTTAACAGACTCCAGAAAATATTTTAAATGGTGAATTGCTCCCACCTTGTATTAAGTGAAAAATAACCTGTGTGATCCTGCTTCTGTCTGTTCTATAAAAATTGATTTTTTTTTCCTAAAAGCAGAAGTATTAGGAATTGTTTCTGGCTTGGGCATGTGCCAGAATTTAACTCCTCACACTTCTAATGTTTTCAAGTACTGGGGAAAATTATATAAAAAGTTTTCTGTAACTGTGGAAAAGAGCTCATTTACCTTTGTAATTTTCTATTAATTTACTACTAGGATTCATTTTGCATTTAATTCAGTCCTCTAATGGCTTAAAACTGTGTCTTTGGTCTTTACACATTTGTGGTCTCAGCCGTGTCAAGCTTTTTCATCTACTTTATGTTCATTTATTTTAACTTTTAGTGGTCTTCTAGCCAATTCTTTATCCTTTTTATTACAAGAGCATGAAATTTTATAATGCCCTAGAGCTTTGTTAGTCAGCTGCTACAAGGTTCTTAACCTTAGTTAATTTATTCTTTCACTTTTGACTTTCAGATATGGAGCATGCTTTAATATTTTGGTTTTGAATATGAAAGCAACTTTTATTAAGTAGGTTTATGGCATTAATAGATCCTTATTTCATTTTTACAGTAGTGTTTAGGTATCCTGCTAGACATAGAATGTATAATTTTATATAATTATCTATAATTTTGGTAATATAATGTAAACTATACTATATTAAAATATTGCTAATATAACAATCTTGACCTTGTTAGGTAATTTTACTTAAGAATCATTGTAAACAAGCATAAGAATGTTCTTTCTCATTGTAAAACCTGATTTTTTTTGGTTGCTTATTACATTAACAAGTAATTAAGTAATGGAAGAGGGAAAAAAAAAAGGAGAAACTTCCAAAATCATCACTTGCTGTAATTTTACATGAATATTCTGAACACATCCTGTATCCCCAGCAATGATGTAATGCTGGGCACTCTTGCAGTTTGGGAAGTCCCCCAGGAATTCATTAAATCCCCACAGCCACGTTATTATCCAAGAGTTTCATATTTTTATCTTTCAGAAGTAATTATTCTTATTCCCATCCAGAGAGCAAAGTTTGGAAATCTAAGTGCTGGTCTCTGCCTTGAAAAGGCTGATGAGAATCAAAATATTTGGAGGAGGAGAAAAACCCACCCTTGGTCATTTCTGGTTTTAATTCCCTTTGTTCTAAAACGTTCAAATGTTGTTGGGCTGGCTCACATCACCCTCGGATTGGGAGCACTGCATGAACAGAAGCATCAAACTCAGGAATTCTGATTTTTGGGGGGGACCCATATCTGGACCTACTTTGAAATTCACTGAAATAAAGGCAAAATCTTCATTTTGTTGGAAACTTCTGTCATCCCCGAAGAAATGGCCAACTCAGGCTGGTTTGGGTTTGAAATTCCACCTGCTTCAACCCAAGGAATGGGACCTGCTCTTTTCACTTGGCTGAGGCACAGAAAGTGCTTTCAGCAAAATGCTTTTTACCCTTAAACATCACCAAACATGGCACTGTACCCCTTAAATTAAAATCTGCCTTTAATCAGTGGCATTCCTCTTCTTCCTGTTCCTTTTTGGACATTAGAATATTTTTTTAGCTCATTTAAATCACCATGCAGGTGCTTGCAGAGGTGCATCACTCTCAGAGATGCTTCAGAAGACAGATGCAGGAGTTGTCCTGGTCCAGAAAAGTCTAAAAATGCATTTTCATTTCAGACCAGGTAAGAGTGCTTGCTATAATTCTCATTCTCAACGTGGTGGAGTTGTTATTTCACCTCCATTATTTACTTGTGTGCAAGTATCAAACCATCTCCTCTACACTGGAGGTTCTTTTCTCTTCTACAGGGAGCTAACACTTAACACAATTTTATATATATATATATATATGTATATATACATGCAATATATATGAACATTTCTTTGTCAGGTAGAAGCTTTTAGTTATTCTGACATGAGGCTTTCACACAGCAAAAATATTACTAATACTATTTTGCCTCTAAAGTGCATTTGTTATCAATATGCACTTAAACTAGTGATCAAGAGTTGGTGGGAGAGACACCTGCTCTGCATTTCTTATCTTTTTAATACCTTAGGGATACATCACTTAATAATTTAGTGCTAAACCATTTAGCATTTTAGCCCATCATCTCTTATATTACACATAGGATTTCAGTAATGTCTGATAAAATTATGTGTTAGCTGCCTTATGTGTGTGTAAAACTTAATAAGTCTTCTTCCCCCCCTCAAGTTTAATAACTGATTTCTTACATTTATGGATGTGAAATTTTATTGCTCATGGATATAGTTTGAACCTAAATCTTCATATCTTATAAATTGATTTTTAGTTTCCTTTTTGACCTTATGAATTTCAATCAGACATTGACCTCTTGTTGCTCATGAATCTGACTGATTTAGTGCCATATAACAATAATACTGTAGAAAAGCATTATCATAAGAGCCCACAGGGTTTGCTGAAACCCATAACTAGATTTTGGAGGCCTCTAGCAATAATAATTCTTGACCCAAGACTATTCTCTAATACCTTCATCCTTTACTGTTCTGGACTGGCCAATCCTTGTTTTAGTACATTCAAGGAAAGTGGTAGAGACTCCCAGGAGGATATGAGCTCAAACTGTGTGGAGCAGATAATGCTGAATATACTCCCATAAAATGAAGCTTATAAAAGACCAATTCTGTCTGGGATTTGTCACATTTTGAAGTGAGAGGGAAAGACTATTTAAAAGCAACCTTTTGTGACAAAAATTAGTATTTACTCAGTGTTTGAGATTTTCAAAAAATAAAAATTTCATAGCAATTGTCTGTACTGGAATGTGTTGTTATTCTTCAGTCTATCACTATGGCTGCAGCCTAAATAGAGGACTTGAATGATTACTGCTTTGTTTGCTTGGCTGTGCTAATTTAATTTAATTTAATTGCTTATATGCTTTGCTTTACTGAATAACTGGGTGTTGATGTTCATTATTCCTTATTAAGAGAGAATCTTGAAGTGAAAACAAAAGAGTGAAGGCCGTGGGCCCGTGGCATTGCTTTAGAAATGCTGTGTGTGGCACAAATCTTCACTGAACGCCTGGTTCTGCTGTGCACGGCCATAGATATGTACATGGCAATTTTATTTATTAGCTGATTGCCAGGACACGAGTAGGGAGCCAACAGCAAGAAATCAGATAAAACAACTTCTGGTAAACAGGGCAGAGGGTTAAGCAGCAAGGCAGGAGCTATGAGCTGTGAAATCCTCCTGCCAGCCCCAGGCAGAAGGTGTCCCAGCCTGGCAGGGGCAGCCAGACCAAAGGGAATATCCTCACTTTAGCAGGGTAATTTATGGGGAGCAACCTGGCACAGCCACACTCTTGGAGGGGTAAAGGATAATAGGTCTGGAGTATCCAGCCTTATGGAAAACTCTAACAGAGAAAGCACTTGGATCAATCCTCTCTGCCTGTGCTTTATTTCCTTGCTGTGAACAGACAAGTTGCCCCAAGGACAGGCAGAACCTGCAGTTGAATCTGAGGGTCTGTGCTGCTCGTCCTTCACAGAGAATTGGATGCAGAAGAACACGGCCTGGGAGAGGCAGAACTGGGTGAGAACCAGGACAGCTCTGAGAAGCAGATCTGAAGGCACAGCTCTGCAAGACAAGGTCCCAGCCCTGCCCTGATGGACCACAAACCTCTGCAGAGGAGGGAGCTCCTGCAGGACACCCAGCAGCCTCTGTTCCAGGTGGGAAGGCAAGAGAAAGGGAAGATGCTCCTGTACTTCTCATTAAGGAGATCATGTCCTTGATGCTTCGCATTTAAAAATTAATTAAAAGTGAAGACCTCTTCGTGGCAGTGCAAACACACCCAGGCCTAGAGCCAGGTGCATTTATCCTCCCCAGGAGAGCCCAGTGCACACTGGTGGCTCTGGGCTCCTCTGGCAGATCCCTGTTTGTACAGGAACCCCCAGACCAAGTGCCCAGAGTTTCCAGAGCAGAGAGAAAGGTTAAAATTGGCATTTCCACAGAGCCACTGGAGCTGCCCTCCCTTAGGTGGTGGAGTGCAAGGTGAGGGCTGGTGTTAGTTTGGAATAAATGATGCCAAGAGTTGAGGACCAAAACTTGGGCTTGATGTAATCCAGTGCAAGCAGATTTCACATGGAACAAAAAGAGCTTCTGCTTCCTTATGCACTGGGCTGTGAGCTTGTAGGGGGAGAAATTTGGTGTATTAATGTTCAAGGCTTTCCAATTTACACACAGAATGCAATAGGTGAGTAGTCCAAAATACAAATATATGAGTGGAGCTGTGTGGTATTACTACTCTGTTTATGATGCTCAAAAGTCAAACCTGTGCCAAGCCATTCTGTTTTCTTATAAACCATTTAAATTATTTATTGACATGTGAAGTTAACAATTCTCTGTGTTTACTCCAGCTTGTGTTATATCTGATATGAATGAGGCTCTTTGGACCTTGCATTTTTATCTAATTTCCTCAGTGTTGGCAATAATTTTGCTGTTTCAATAACTAATCTTATTCACCTGCTGCTAAAAACACTTGTCATGTTGAATTACATACCCTGCACAGATATTGTTGCAATTAGCAATTACAAAATATCACAACAGAAGTGTACAAAGGTTTAGGATCCAAATTTTTGACTGTGTGTAATCATGTCCTAATTTGCTTAAACATGAGCCAGCGAATTCTGTTCATTTGTACATGTGTTTATTGATCTGCATGTGCAGATGTAGTAATTGCACATGTAAATTTGGAGCCATGTGATATAAATATAACAAGAAATTCCATGTTTGTCCTCATTCCCAGAGCTCCTGACTGCAGCAACACTAAGCCTGTGGGCTTGGGGGACTAAACCCAGCTGGATTCAGTGCAGGTCTTTTCTCACTTAGAAGATTTTTGAGCTCATGAATCAGCTCCTTTCTGCAAACAAGGATCTCCAAGGTAAGACTCAACCAATTTTTTGTGACCAAATTTATTCCCCTCCTCTTGCACAAACATTTCCAGGTGTGACAGATGCCCCCATCACATGGCAAGAAAGCATCTGTGACATCAGGTAATTGTCTTTAGCATGTGGCCAGAACAAATTAAATTTGACTTGAATCCAGTGTAGGGAGTGATGGTTTCCAGGAGCCTCCTGGACCCACTGCAGTGTGCAGCTTCTCTGCTGGTGCAGCTGAACACAGGTCACGCTCCAGCACCAGCTGAGATCCCAGCTTTTTAGTGGGAAATGGGAGAGCTGGGCAGATGGGACACTGTGGGAAGTGCTGGTCTGAGTGAAGGAGGGCACAGGATGGAGGAAATTGCTCTGTTTGAATGGTGGCCCACATTATTAGATTTTTTTTTTTTCCCCCTTAGTCTTTGTAGCACACATAGAAATTACCCACAGTGCCCTATCTTTTGAAGAAATAAAAAACACAATAAAAGATAAATAGATATAGATACATAGACAGGAGAAAGCCCAGAAACATTTATTGCTGCTGTTCCCATCCAGAGTCCTGGTACAACCCTACCCAGGGAGTTCCTGGGGACCAGCAGCTCTTGCTTCTCTCTGGCTCTCCAACCACTGGAGTCTATTTTGATTTCTTGGTGTCCTTTCTGGTTCTGCTGTATTACTCATAACTGCAGCGCAGTGGTAGCTGCCAATACAAATTTAGTCTTTTCTGTTTATTCTGTACTGTCCTGTCAAAGCAGATAAGTCTGCTTTGCATTAGAGCTCAAAAATTTAATTGTGGGAAAATGATGAGTCACTGCAGCGAAGGTAAACCAATGTCTGTGTCAGGGGACGTTCTTCTGATGTACAGAGCAACGAAATGACATCAGGGCCACGAGCCAAAAGCACCAACTCTCACACCAAGGTGTCATTTACATGTCCCTGGGACAATGAGGCTTTTTGAACCAGCCAGAAGATTGATTTGGGGTCAAGTGGGAAAAAAAAAAAAGGATAATGCAACAGGAAAAGAAAATCTTCCAAGCTTTATTAGCAATTCAGGCCACCTACTCGGGAACATCTAATGACATTGTCTCAAGTGACTGCTCAGGATAGTTGGAGCATTGTCCATTCTCACCACTCCGAGTTGGGAGTTGGGCACTGGGATAATGGGAGTGATGATCTCTGGGAACCAGAAATGCAACCACACTGAGAGGAGCAGACGCCAGTTTTCACAGAACCACAGAATCATCAGGGTTGGAAGAGACCTTCAAGATCATCCAGTCCCATCATCACCCCTAAACCATGTCTCCAATGCCACTTTCAGATGCCTCCTGAACTCCATCACGTCTCTGGGCAACTTCTTTCAGTGTGTGACCACTCCTGAAGTGAAAAAAAATTCCGGTATCTTATCCGAGCCTCCCCTGGTGCAAGTTAAACCAATTTCCCTCATCCTTGCACTTGAGACAGGGTAGAAGAGCCCGAGCTGCACCCTCCTGTCAGGGAGTTGTGCAGAGCCAGAAGGGTCCCCCTTTGCAGGATGGAGGTCTGGCAGCCTGGAGCTGATGTTCCACCTTCCCTGGCCTCCTTCTCCCTCGCAGAGCTGCTTCCCTGAAATCAAACTGATTTCCAGAGTTACACCAGTCTAATCACTGCCTGCAATGTGCCTTAGGAAGGAGGGAACTGGGCCTTTTACCTGGCTGGTGCTGTCTGAAGGAAGGGAAAAGGCAGCCAGACCATCCCCTGGTGCTCCCTCAGGCAGAGGTTGAACCTTCCCCAGGTTCAGGCTGCCACCAGCCCTTCCCTGCTGAGCGGAACTGTGGCTGTGAAGATCCCGTTTGTTTGGAGGGCCCCTATCAAATATGCATATCTGAGCTCCCCTCGCTGCATTCCAAGCAGACCTTCTCAAGGACAAACCTAGCAAGTCACACCAAGACTAAATTAAGTGTCTGCAGGATTTCCTTGTGATATGATAAATTTCCAGCAGAACAAATAGCACAAATTGAGTAGAAATGCACAAGGAAATCCCAGGAAGGACTGATAGAAATTAATTCAAAACCGTTTTTTCAGCATAGTTTGGACAAGACATAATAGAGTTCACAGTTTACAAGTAAGAAGCAAAAAGGAAGACGTACATAACTGCTAAAACAGCTCAATTAATTCACATTTTGTGCTGCATCTTTATGGTGAAACTCAGCTGTGTGTTAATGATCCTCAGAAGAACCCAGACAACACTGATGCTCTACTTACACTTCTTATTAAGGGTAAAATTCACCCTATTGAAGAGGACAAGCTCAAGATCTATGCATCCACTTAGTCCCACTTATCCCAATTTTCACTTAACAAGAGCCTAAGTAGTGTATACGTCTGGATTGTCCTTCTGCACTAAAGTGAATTTTCTCCCCAGCAAATTAGATTGGTCTGATGTGTGCTTAAAAGGAAGAAAATCTTTGCTTTCATTAGGGGCTGTGCTGGGAAATTGCTGCTTGACCTATAACTTAAACAAAAAATTGTTCAGTTGTTCAAAAGTGCCCTGACACTGGGACATGGGATGTTTGCACCACTTTCCATTTGATCAAACAGCAAAGTTGCAATGATGGAGCCCCTCAGCCATGAAGGGGAATCAAGTTTTGGAGGGAGCTGATCATTGCTTTGTTATTCAGATCCTTCCCGTGGATGGGTTTTTAATACACATTTATCTTGATGTTTCAGTCAAATTGGCACAGAGTGGGTTGAGTAGCATCATGAGACCAAGCAATCCCTCAGCAGAAAGCACAGAATGGTGGAATGAAGTTTTATATTTAACTTACATCTGAGTGAGATAAACATAAACAGGAGAGTTTTGCCAGCCAAGAAGTCATGACAAAGTTTAATTAAATGAAAGATCCTGTGTGTGTGTGCATCCTCTGTGTGTTTTCTGTGCTGTTTGTCCCTGGTGACAGGTCAGACCCTCGTGTGTGTGCATCCTCACCATTCCTGTGCCTGCACAAACACTCATTCACCATTCCCAGATGCAACGAGCCAGGACTCTCTGGCTTTAGCCTTGGGAATGGGCTGGTCCAGCACACTGCAGGACAGGCAGGATCCCTTCCTGTGGCCTCATGTTTTTATTTGCAGGAACACAGGCTCTGCAAGATATGGCAGTCACAGTTAATGAAGTCCTTAATGAACTGACAGACCTGGTTCTTATCTCACTTATGCCAGATTTAAACCTATGTAACTCCATTAACTTGTTGAGTTGATCCTAATTTTACAGAAGTGTAAAAAAGATGAAAACCAGACGTTTTATGTTCTCATTATCTAAGAGAATACAAAGTATGAAGTTCTTAAAAATCTTTTTTCTGTTTTCCATCAGTTACAAAGAGCTTTAAGCGCTCCTCCACCTCTGACCCTCCCCACTTTCCCTGTGTACCAAGCTCTGCAGCTACTGACTCTGTTTTCCAAGTCTGTCTCATCACGCAGGTTTTGATCTCATTGTGGTTTTGTAACTCCTGAAAGGAGTTTTGTAAACTTTATTCCTAGTGAGCACATTCCTGCTGGCATGAATCAAAACTCTGCATTCTTCCCCCCTTCCCACGGAGCCTCTTCTAACAGTTCAGCCTCCCCCAGAACATTCATGGCTTTCTCTAATGTAAAGAAATTACCAGTACAGAAACCAGTCATACACCAGGAGTGTAAAATTGTGGAACTGAAGGCAAAACAATTTCCCTCCTCACAGTTTAACTTTGGTAATATTTAATCTCAGCCTGTTGTTTTCAGCAGATTCTGCTGAACTTTCTCTGTCTCCAGTAGTTTACTTTCCATGTGAACTCTGAAAGATCAGTTTTACCCCGAGGAGACACACTCTCTGTACACAGAGAAAATGAATTCAGATGTTTTGGTTAACTTTCATTGTGTTTTGATATTGATATGATTTCCAATACACTAACGTATTGTACGGTTCTGTCTCCACAGCCAAGCTCAATGCCAGCGTGAGCCTGATCTTCCAAAAATTCATGGCAGTGAGAAGCTCACTCATTGCAGGTCCTTTTGCCAGCTGACTCCAAGCACACACACCAGGGAATGACAGAAGTGGCCAGCACCACCCCAGCCAGACATGTGAAATCCTCAAAGCACAAATCCGAGCTGACCTCCCCCGTGTCAGCACTGCAGGAATGCCTCTGACTTTGATGGAGTCACTCATAATTTACAGCTCTGTGAGATCAAATCCATAGCCCAGAGTACAGAAATGTTAACATGGATAGTCTCTGTCAGAGGAGGGATGCTTATTCTAATGGTACCTCCTGTCAGTCAAGCCACAGACTGGATGTCACTTATGAGGACAATGGGTCACCCTTCTCCCTCCATTCTGAATGCGATTAAAAATATAAAAATGAGAGTTAGCATGGAAAAAAAAATGAACTATTAGGAAAATAAATAAGAGGAAAAGAGGAATCAGAAAGGAGAATGAAAGGCAAGCGCCCTGAAGAGCCCCAGAGCAATTACCTCGGGCTCGGCGCAGGGCTCGGCTGGAAGGGAACCCCATCACTCAGCTGGGTTACAGGAGTCACTTCTCATTCCATCCTCCCAAGGCTTATGCAAGACTCCTCCAGAACGTGCCAAGTTTCTGTCAAGGGAGGCAGTGAGAGCTCCAGGATCCCTCTGCAGCCAGAGGCAGCGTGGGATGGGGGCAAAGCCCCTCTGGGATCTGGTGCCGTCAGACCCAGCGAGTGAGAGCAGAGCCAGGGCCATCCAGGGAAGCTGTGTCAGACAGGACTGAATAAACAGCATTCAGACACTCAGCTGAGGGAAAAGTGAAGCAAATTCAGGATGTGAAATGCTGAGTAGGTGATTATTTCTCCTCTGTTTGGTCCTGCAATGTGCCCAACCCTCTGCGTTTCTTACGGCAGGGACCAAAGGTTAAATGAAGGCTGATATCCCTTTTGTGCTGTGTCATGCATGGAACAAATCACCTCTTCTTTCTCCTGGAAAAAAGGAGGACCCAGGGCCACTGGCCATAAGGTAGAAGACTTTTCTGTCCCTATTTTCAGGCCTGGTCTTAGATGTGCTGAGAACTCACATCATATTGAATATATGTGAATTCTGCTCTCTGTCACAACTTTACACTGCCAAAAACAACCTGAGTCTTCAAGTGACTGCCAACAGGAGGGGCTTCAGTTCTCAATTCCAAAGTGAGATGCCTCTGCTTAAGAACCAACTCTTCAGAGATGCACTTGGAGCCCTGCAATTGCTCCTGCACTCTGTGGGCACTCACTGTGAGCAGCACTGAAACACAGTCCTCAGACTGGAATTTTTAAAAGTTGGAAGTCACAGGAGGTTTCCAGAATGGTAAGCTGGGGGTGATGTGCTTTTTAAAGCACAGCAATACCTGAGTATGACAAATACTACAGAAGTGCCAATGCTGCTTGGCAATTTCCTGGAAGGTCTGTGCAGTGGAAGTTCAGTTCATTAATTGCTGCTGATACCTCCAGAAGTCAGTTCAGATTGTTTTCCTGAAATAAGACTTGAACCCAGATGGCAGAGGTGAACCTGCTTCTCCAGCCTCCACCAAGAGAAGATGCAGGTTCAGAAACAATATTTATAATCTCAAATCTCAATCACTCTCTCTTTTTTAAGCTTATTAAAATTAAAAGCATGACCTGCCACATCACATTACATCAAAACATGATGTAACTTCTTAATTTAAAAAAAAAAAGGTTTTAATTTATGATGTTGTATTATGCCACAAAAAGCTTTTGTTTTCCCCAGAGAAACTATAAATTTTTCACAGTGACTGTTTCTCCAGTATCTTTGGCAGACTGAAACAGTGAGCGTTGGCAAAAAGCAGATATTTAACAGCTCCTGACGAACAGCTTATGAATCACCAGGCTTGAATGCTGGCACACAGCTCCCTGTAGGTACCTCTGAAATCACCCATCTCCCCTCACCTCCTGCTCCTGCAGTAACACTGACTAACTCACTGCTCCTCAACCACTAAACTTGATCTACTCCAGCCTTTCAAGCCTTTATATTTTTGGAGGAAAGCACTCTTTGCTGTAAAAGTGCCACTGCCATAACATTCCAGGAACAGTGTCCAATGCGGATTTCTACCGATTTTTGAGCAGCCCAGGGAAATACTTTTCATTGCAGCAACATTTGGCATTTATGTGTTTCTCATTTGCAGATGTAAAAGTGCTTTGTACGAACCCCCCACCTCTGCAGCTCTGCAGAGGGGAACTGAGGCTGGAGCCACAGGAGATGGCAGCAGAGCCAAGAATGAGCTGGGCCAGGCCTGCTCTGCTGCTCCACACATCTCCAGGTGATGAGTTCACAAACCTGGCTCTTCTTTCCACCCTCCTGCAAGCCCAGCATGGGGAATGATGTGTTGGTTGGCCTGGGTCTCTCCCAGCCTGATGGTTTTTTTTTGGGGACTGCTCTGGCTGAAGGGAAGCTCCGTGGAACTTGAGAAAAAGGCCTTTTGAAGGGTTTTCAAGCCCTTGGGTTCCAAACAATTGCTTTATAGGGTGGGGTGTGCACTGTAAATCTGCAGCACAGGGTACAGTCAGGTTGGCTTAACTGTTTTACTAAGGCTGGGCTTATTTCTCACCCAACTGATAAACGTCATAATGCTGTCAGTCCCTGCTATAGTGGCTGTACTCAGCTTTTACTGCTTCCCAGTGCCATGATCCATGCTGCACATATGGGGTATAAAGCCTTCTTAAAATCATAGCCCCTTAACTAAAAGCTTTTTCTGGGAGACAGTGTGGCTTGAATTATACTGAGGACCCCAAACAGCAATTACTCTTGGGCCACTGCCTTTGAAATAGATCTATTTGAGGTGGATATTCCTCTTTGGAAGGGGTAGTTCTACCCCTATTTACAGCCTCAGTGCTGTATGAATAACCTCAGGGGAGAGGGAAAGCTCCTGGGGTGCTTTGGGTGTGAATGTGCACGATGATTTTCATCACAAGCATGTGCTGGGTGAAAAGGGGACAGGGCTTCTTCAGGTTTTTTGTGCAGCTGTCACTTTGGGTGCCCCAGGGAGAACCAAGCCACGAGGCTTTGACCCATTTCTCCTGAGAATCCTGGAACCTGTTCTGTCTCAGTGTCAACCAGGGAAAGTCTTCCCTTCAGAACCTGCCCATGGGCCAGAAACCACTCCTGATGTCACCTCTATATCAAGCACCTTTTCCACTACTGCCTCTCCTTCCAGGGAGAGATCTGTGAGTCAGCCTGGGCTGGTTTTACGTGAGATCACATCTCCAGTGTGGTTCCACAAGCGCTGTGCAAACAACTGCACCAGCAAAGCTGTCAGAGCACGAGTCTGAAACGAGCTGGGGGCTGCTCCAAATCCAGCTGTCAACCCACACCCAAAATGTGCTTTGTCCCACCACTGCTTCAGGGGTCACTTGGCCAATGAGGGGAAATGGAAGAGCTCTCAGGTGAATGGATGAAGCTGAGCTAAAACCCTCCAAACTCTCTTCCAAATGTGAAAGGAATTCTCTTGGATGAGTCTCCTCTTGACTTGACATAGGAGGTTTCAAGTTTTATGGCATCTTACATTATTGTTTAAATTTGTTTCAGGCAAGAAACATACTTTTTAAGGCCAGGAATACAGATTTGTTAGATGCTAAGACACCTGAAAAGCAAGAATACAGATTGTAGGATGAATATTTCACAGAGTAATTATTTAAATGTATTCAAGTATGAACATCTTTAGATCCTAAATTTAGTATTCCTTAAAAACATAATATTACAATAAAATCCAGCCCGCTCTCACATTGTTCATAACGTCCCAATTCTCTGTTTGAACCAGCTGGTTTTTTAAAAGTTGTGTCTTGGTCACTTATCTAAAATGCCCCGCTGACATTTTTGCCCCAGATTTGAATTTTTGGCATAGCACTTGCAGTTGTTTTGCTGATATGCATCTGAAGTTCCCCAAACTTGATGTGTGGGAATGCTCAGATGGGAGAGGCAGCTCCCTGTTCCCGGCAGAGGTGCCCTGGTGGGGGCTCAGTGCCTGCCTGGGGCACATGGACAATCCAGAGCCTCCAAGATCCTTTGGCAGCTCCAGGCAGGAGCACTCTGGGCATTGAGCAGTCAGGGGCAGGGAGGAAAATGCTCCCTGGAGAGATCTGACATGAAAGAGATGCCAACACCTCAAGCACCTGGGCAAGCAGCTGAGATTTCAGGAGCTGAGAGCCCTGGAGGTGCTGCTGAAGGAGGGAGGTTGGATCACAGCACAGTGAAGGTGAGAAAGGAAGGGATGGACACTGCCTACAGCTCTACCTCTTCTTGGAAGTCAGCAAAGCACTAGGAAAGAGCAGCAGCTGCTGTTGTGAACTGCTGAGCAAATCCTGAACGTGGGGAACCTCGCTGGTGTAACAGAGGTAAGGAATCCATCAGCTCCCCTGACTGATTTTTAAGTCCCATTTTCAGTCCTCCACCACTGCACCCCAAGGTGAACTCAAATTTCAGGGCTCAGCTCTTTTGTGTGGGCCCTGTAAACAGCTGGATCTCCAGGGTCTGTGGCTGATCACAGCTCTCACACCTCTGAGCTTTGTGTCTCATTACATGGACAAAACAGGCACCTGCAGAAACGTGAGCCTGCCTGCATCTGGTGACAACAGCTCAGCTCAGATTCAGCCACACCTGCCCTATTTCAAACCAGTGGTAAATGCTTATTACATTGAAATACAGATAGCCTCTATTGTGTCATGTAATTATACCACAGATCCCTTTTGTTATTCATGGTATCACCAAGCCTGATAAACAGCTTCAATTTTGGACTCAAGTAGGGGCACCTTATTATCAAATATTGGCCAGGATACAATTGTTGATACCCTTCTCCAGCCACCTGTCTTCCTGCATGGTTTTTGGAATATCCTGATGGAAGATTTAATCTCCTGAGGTGCCCTCACTGCACCATGTTCAAGCAGGATGTGCAAAGATGATGGGGAAGGTGCAAGGGAGCTCCAAAATCTTTGTACCCTCTGTGTTGCTTCACATCTTTCCTGCCAGTAACCTACCTGCTCTGTGAAACTCCAGCAGGCACATCCCTCCCAGCAGGAATTCAGGTGCATTCTTACATTTGTTATTGTTAAATGTAACATTAGGGTCAGAGAATGATCACAAATGCTGTGTTTGGGCCAGGGCCTGGCTCTGGTACCCCCAGTTTCTGGAAGCAGCAGGGGAGTCACAGGGGCAAGTCTGGTTCCAGCCCCACTGGCTGTTAGGCAGAGGTTGCCATTTGAACCCTTGACTTATTTTTCCAATCTGTTTCCCTGTTTTCAAACCCTCCACTAATCCAAACTGAATCCTGCCTAACAAAAAGGCCCTTTCTCCTCACCACTGAAAGCAGAACACTTCCAGTAACTTTGAATACAAATGTGCAATGAAATCTCAGCCTGGGTGATGCTATGAGAGGGAAGAGTGTACAGTTTGCTTTATGTGCTTTTAGCTGTTCTACCCTACACTGCAACATGTGCACCCACTCTTGTAACCTTTACTGCTGTGCAAAGATGATCTGTCATTTCTACAGAATATATATATATATTTGTTCTGAGGCAGCTCTGAGTCCTGACTGCCCTCTAGAGAAATTCTGCTGGAAAAGCTCAGACTGACAGAGTCAGCAAAAAGTAATTGCAGCCCTAATCTTGACTCCAGCAGCTGCACACGGTGTCAGTGACAAGATCTGGAGGAGCAGAAATGCACTTAAAGGACTCCTCTTCTCGAGCCTCTCACTGCTGTTGGGAGCTGTGGCCAGACACAAACACCCCAACCCCTTCCCTGCACGGGGAAGCTCAGCAAAACTCACTTTCCATTATGCACAAGTTGAAGTGAAAAAGAAATGAAAACACTTTTTGCCAAGAAATGAAAAGCTGCCTCCTATTCACATGGCTGGTGTGATGCTTAAATTATTCAGGCTGCACACCTGAAACTCTGTGTTCTGCCCTTGTCTCACACTTGTAGCTCAGGTCGGACGTGCCTGGGGATGGTGGATGGGCCTGGCTGTGAATCCCTCGCTGCAGACGCCCCAAACCCACCTGGATGTGGCCCTGGGCAGGGCAGGGCTTGGCCTGGGTCAGCTCCAGAGGTTTTTCCAACCCAGCCCTGCTGGGGCTCGGGGCAGCTGCTGGGGCAGGAGCTGTGAGGATGCTCAGACTCTGAACCCTGCAGGTGCAGGTACCACTGGGCCCTGGGATTCACTGCTGCTGCTCCAGGAGCCTCTTCTGGCAAGGTTTATCTACCATTCTGTAAAATGAAAGTATCAGAAGGAAGTGTGTGTTTTACAATGCTAGGGGAGTGTTATCTCACGTGCTTGGGTCAACACACAGAAAAGGCATTTTAGCCATGAGAAACAGTGCAGAGCAGCTCAGGATGCATTCAGCAAACTAAGATCCTATTTTGACCCGACAAAACAGAGCAAAAATGCAAAATGCGTGTCTCTGTGTGTATTTCTTTTCCCAAACCAGCTGAATCCCGTTGTGGTGCAGGATGTCCCAGTGCGGGTGGCTGAGCAGAGCTGAGCCTTTCCAGCCCCACAGGGTTTGTCCTGCAGCACACAAAGCCCACAAAGGTGGCAGAGCAGCGGCTCCCGGAGCAGCCTGGGCTGCCCTCTAATGGTCCCTGTGGCCGGAGCATCCCCCGGCTCCCGGAGCAGCCTGGGCTCCGCAGGGAATGGGGCTCTTGGTGCATCCGCAGGTGATGCAGGGAGTAAAGGTTTGTCCATCCCTGCACTGCTGTGTTCAGCTCTGCTCTCCGTAGCTGAAGGAAGAAAAGGAGCTGGGGAGGGTCCAGCAGGGGCTGCAGAGATGATTTGGGATCTGCAGCATCTCCCTGATGAGGAGATTGGGGGAGCCTGGCCTGGGGAGTCCGGAGGAGGGAAGGCTGAGAGGGGATCCCAACAATCCACACAAATGTGGAACCCTCAAAGCCTGAGAGTGCAAAGTTAGAACTGGCACACAGAGACAAAAAAAAATAATTATTACTGTTGTTGGTTTGTAGGAAAGGGTTCAATGCACCCTTCTCTGCAGGCAGATTCTTTTACATTCTAAATAAACAAGGGTTGGAAAGGAAATTAAGGGTTTGCTAATGAATTATTCTGCCCAGTCTCCAAGCAGCACTTTAAGCTGAACCCAGAACTTCTGAATCCCAGACTTTTCTTTCACTTCTTGAGCCACTGATGTCCCTTTATTTCTGTTACTTATCATATTTTGCTCACCAGGTTGTTCAAAATCTTTTGAATCAAGGAGAAAAGAAACACCAGATTTTTTTTTTCTCTCTTAGGAAAAAATGATTCAAACTTTTCTGAAACTTAGAAAAGGTTCTGCTCAGTTAGAGGCAAAGTTGCAGTCAGGGTTTTACTTTATCTGAACCACCTCTTATTCCATAAATTTATTTTAATTTCTATTGACTCTCCTCTTCTCCATTGAGTAATGTGGAAATCTGCACAGGATGAACAGAGGTCTTTCAGCTAACGGGCAATTTGAGTTGTTTAGACATTTTTATTTATTTTCCCAGTGTGTTTACCCTGAGACAAAGATTGGTTTGCTCCCTGCATAGGGACCATCACTCTGAATTTGTTATCACTGCTTAAAAATGCTTCCTGAAGATCCCCTGCATTTACCCCAGTGCACTGCTGATCTGCAGGTATTGATAGAGACCAAATAAAAGCTCATTCAGAAAGCAAAATTACTGTTCCAAAAGCCTATCCTGCTTGTATCAACATAGTAGGCTCAGATTGAAAAAAAAATCTTCTCCAGGGCACCACTCCCCTGCCTGGGCAGGAGTTTTAGTGGTGCCCATGGGAAGGGAGCAGAATTATCTGATTCCATTTCAGAGGAACTCTGTGTCTGGGGTCTTCACCACTGCACAGGCCAGAAATGCATCCCCAAACATCGATTTTTTCATTTTATTCCCCATTATTCAGCTCTGTGTTGGGCAGTTGGGGATGGGGAGGGGAACCGAACATTTGGGGGTGGCAGCTGAAATAGGAGTGAGGAGGGAGCGCCCTGGGCTGAGGGTTCTCTGCAGCTAAATCAGCACAGAGCTCCCCAGATCCATCAGCAGCCCTGACCCTGCTGAGAGGGGAAGCACAGCATCACAGTTCTGCCTGGCCTGGCACCAAAAGCAGCAGCAAATCTCTTGTTTTTCTGAAGTGGCTGCTTGACAGGGCTGAGCCCAGGGAGGGCAGCGAGCCCTGCAGCAGAGGGGAGTGAGGGATGGACAGTGGGGCTCCCACCTCAGTGCAGCCACAACAGCCACAGAGAATGCAAAGAAATACTCCAAAAATTCTAATTTCTGCTCAATTTCTCTTTCTATTTGCTCTGTGCAAGGAGGACCTACAAAAGATGAATTTTAACAAGCAACCAGCCTCATGGAGGCATTTGAACTGACATCCCCAGTGCTGGTGAGTGACTTCTCTGCCATTGGTTCTGGGGTTTATTTTGCTTTGGACTAGAAAATCTCAAAAAAATCTTCCTGGCAAACACTTTCTCAAAACTGATACATTCCCACACAAGAAACTGGTTTAAATAGTGAGTAATTTCCACTGAAAACCTGTTCAGGCAAGAAAACACCCAGCCAGCTCTATTAACTGACCTAACCCTGCACTGCCTGGGATAGCTCAGCACAACTTAGTGCCTGCTCAGCTCATTAAGAGCACGAACTGTCCTCAGAGGAGCTTTGGTTTGTGACCATCATCCCTCTGAGTGATCCATCCCCCCAACAGCCAACTGTTTGCTTTATATGTTTATTTTTAAATATTTCCTCACCCTCCATTATTCAATCTTCATCTCTGAAAACCCTTCTGCCCCAGTCAGCAGGGAGAATCTGGTAACCTGTTGGCAAATCAGGTAATTTGTGGGGGCAGTTCTCACTGACTGCAGACAGGGAGCTCTGCCTTGGGTTTCTCACCAGAAGCTGGGGCTGCCCCAGCCCTGGCAGTGCCCAAGGCCAGGTTGGATGGGGCTTGGAGCAGCCTGGGACAGTGGGAGGTGTCCCTGCCAGGGCAGGGGTGGCACTGGATGGGCTTTAAGGTCCCTTCCAACCAAATCATTCTGGGATTTTATGGTTCTACAACTGAATTTCTGATGCATCCCATCCCTGCCCCTTTATGCCAGACATGGACTAAATTGGGTCCTTTGGGGTGGAGTCCAACGCTGGTAAATTTTCTTCATTGCAGTTGTCAGTTGCATTATTCAAAACAGCTTAATCCTGTCTGGCTCCTTGCACAAAAACGTAACATGCTGATAATATCCATTCCCTTTCTTCTGTACCTTTGTCTCTCTCCATTATCATAATTCTGTCTTCCAGCTTTTTCCTCTGCTGAGCTTTCAGAGACCTTCCTAATCAACATTTGACACAGAGGGAAGATGGGTGGCACCAGGGTGGGTAAAAGGCTGTGCTGTAATTTGAGGGGCTCTACAATCATCTCCAGGAGTGACAGCACAACCCAAGCTGCAACCACAGCTCGCTCACTCTGGGGAAAAACTATTTGATTTTAGCTAGAAATGTATTTATATTTATGTGCATATGTTTGTACACGTCAAATATTAATTTCTTTTATTGTAATTTTCTCTCATTTCCATCTGTCCCTGCGCCTCATCAGTCTGGGGCTGGGCTGGCTCTGCACCAGCTTTGCCTTTGAGGTGGCAAAGAGCATCATCTGGGAAAGAAAGTGTCTCCAAATGGCCACTTCTCCTCTGTCCCCCTGTCACAGGGCTGGGGATGCTCTGGTGTGGCTCTGAGAGCCCTGTGCCCACCAGTCAGCACTGGGAGTACTGGGAGAGGAGCTCTGGGGTCCCAGCACAGGAAGGACGTCGAGCAGTTGGAGTCCAGAGGGATGGAGCAGAGGGATGGAACAGAGGGATGGAGCAGAGGGATGGGGCAGCTCTGCTGGGAGGAAAGGCTGGGAGAGCTGGGATTGTTCAGCCTGGAGAGGAGAAGCTTTGGGGGATCCAGTGGCCTTGCAGTGCCTGCAGGAGCTGCAGGAAACCTGGAGAGAGACTTTGGACAAGCAAGAATGGCTTCAGACTGAAACAGAGAAGGTTCAGATGGGATATTGGGCAGGAATTGTTCCCTGGGAGGGCCCTGGCACAGGGTGCCCAGAGAAGCTGGGGCTGCCCCATCCCTGGGCCAGGCTGGATGGGGTTGGAGCAGCCTGGGACAGTGGGAGGTGTCCCTGCCAGGGCAGGGGTGGGATGAGATGATTTTTCAGGTCCCTTCCAACCCAGTCCAGCCTATGACTGCATTTGCAGGAGCAGTGGAGCCAAACTCCATGGGGATGTACCCAGAGCCCCCAGAGGTGCCAGGCTGGGGTCCCAGCTCTGCCCAGGCACAGGGAAATGTCTTTACCCGGAGCAGGTAAGAGCAAAGCAGGAGCACACCCTGACCCAGGCACGATCCAAGCCCCTGATCCCACAGACATGAAATGTGACCCAAACCACCTCTGATTTCCAGCTCCTATCATTTGTAATCTTATAACAAATCTGCCCATTACTTTTGATGTGTATATGAGATCCTCTGTGTCCTTAACAGGGGGAAGAATCACCTTGCCTCCCTCCATGCCACGCTGGAGGGCAGCAGGTTAATTCCATGCTCTATGCATGGATGAAAAGGAGGATAAGAAGAAAGAGTAGGTCAGGCAGTGGCAAAGGTTGAGAAGCTCTGCTTTAAACACTTCACGGGGAATTGTAAAACTTCTAAACAATTTAATAGATTAACTTCCCCTTTCAGTGGCATCAGTAAAACTGAATTATCATCCTCACTTTTAACTGATGCCCAGGCCCAATAGTCATCCATCAGGGATCATTTACTGATAAAGCAATCAATCCTGCCACAGTGCAGAGGGGACAAACTATTCCAGATACCATCACCAAATATCCTTTCCACCCCAAAGCTTTCTGTGAGCCTTTGTCAATGAAAGTGCATTTGTCTCCCCTTATCTGCTGCAGTATATGTGGAATACAAAGGAAGAAAGCAAAATCTGCATTTGATGTACATGTGCAGATGGCAGACACGTCACCCACCCAAGGAGGGTCTGCCCCTGCCAGGGACTGAGCACAGCACCTGCACCTCAGCTCCCACATGAACAGAAATAAAGGATTTGAGAGAACAAGGAGAGAGAATGTGGGGGGAAAAATGTGTTTCTCTCTTACCCTCATTTTAGAGAATCTTCTATGACTTGTGCCAGAAACACTGGTCATCTTTTCAGAGCATGCAAAATATACTTTCTTTTTTGACTCTTCAGGTTTGGGTTTGATGGTTGCCTTTCTAATCTATTAATGATTTGGTTTATTTGTTTTTATATATATCAAGCTCACAGATGAAAAAGAACTGGGAAAAGTTATGAAACTTGCAGTAATTCTTTGAATCAGCAATTGGATTTTATCAAGGTATGTCTTATTGAGCACAATTAGCATTTTTTAAAAGTAACTTTGAAATATTTGGGTTTTATTCCAAGTATCCATTTGCCCATTTCCACTACAAAACAGGGAGATTTTTAGAAATAGAAATAGAAATAGGAAATTGTGTTTGACTGAAACATATAATAATTTATTTGCTAAAATAAGGATGATTTTAAAATGATTGATTTTCCTGCTCACTGTAATAACATTTCTCTACCTATTTAAGGTAAAATATCAGAGCAAGTTTATTTTTCAGCCAGATATGAACTGTATTAAGACCAAACCCCTTGGACATTCTGTGAATGATAATGTGGCTACTGGAGCAAAGAGAAACCTCTCCCAACAGCTGCTGAGGAGTTGGGATTTTCATCAACAAACAGGTTCAGGGTAAATTAAGAGGTTCAGTGTAGCAGAGTTCTTCAAAGGCTTTCCAGTTGTTCAACTCCAATTAAAAGTCAATTGAATTGGACACTTAATTCCCATTTGTGTCTATGAAAATCTCTTTCCTGCAATGCACTGGCTTACAGTTCTGGGCTCAAAAAGCAGGTGCACAAAAATGTATAAAGAATGCAGTGCATGTACTTATTTTGAAGAGCATTTTAGTATTTACAATATTTAACAAAGAGTATCTCCACGAAAGCACACACAACACCAGATAATAACAAATTAAGATTTTAATATTTGTATTTATGTGTGTGATCTCTCGGCCAAGAAACTGCATGATTTTTATGTCCAGAAAATGGGTTTTGGGTTGTGTGCCAAAGGCAGCTCGGAGCAGCTGATGGAGGAGAGGCAGCACAGCCCTGCTGGTGACACAAAACTGAGCATCTTTGCCAGGGAATTAACAGGGGCAGCAA
This sequence comes from Climacteris rufus, assembly GCA_013398175.1. NCBI lineage: Eukaryota > Metazoa > Chordata > Aves > Passeriformes > Climacteridae > Climacteris > Climacteris rufus. The sequence continues at coordinate 315,820 of VZRZ01006170.1, read as the reverse complement.
CTGTACTGGGGCTCAGAAGTGATGACAATAGAAAAATTCTTCAGGGAAGATAGTCTGACTCTGCAGAAAGTTACTGACATATGTAGGACAGGAGGAACAGCCCAGGAGCAAATACAAATCCTGTCTGAAGATCATGTGGTGAAATGTATCAGAAGGAATTACAGGAGATGAAAATGCAAAGGTAAAGGGTAAGGCAGAGCTGTGTGTGCCTGCTGCAGAGCAAACCAACGGTGCCAGAATTACAGGAGACCCTGCAGGGCTCAAAACCTGATATTTAGCCCCAAATACTTTTGAATTTCTATGTGAGTCAGGTTTGAGTGACCGGACCAAAACCCACCGTGGCAGATCCTGATGTGAGGGAGGCTCACAGGCTGAAGGACTTTGTTCCTTGCTCCTGATGGGGATGTGAGTGAGAGCTGCCAGCAGCAGCCACTCCCTGCAAGGCTCTGCAGGGCTGAAACTCTGTCAGAAATGTTTGCAACTTTCCATTCCCCTGCCCAGCACTGAGCAGACCGAGCTGGCAGTCTGTGCACCTAAAGCAGAGATTGCAGCAATCCTAATGCAAACTCCAGCTTGAAAATCAGTCAAAGACCTGGTTACCACTGCCCTTCCCTCCCCATCCTCCTCTGCTGAGGACATTTGGTGTCAAATCTAACAAATCTTTGGTGCCCACCAAAGAGCTGCCAGTGGCAGTGAGCCAGGAGAGCTGGAGCTGCCCCATCCTGCCTGTGGCCCTGCAAGGTTTCTGAAGGTGACTTCCCTGGGTTTGAGCTCTATTTAACTTGTGGATATCTATTCAAAGATACTGTCCAGGCTCTGAGAACAGAGCAGTAATTACATGGAAAATTAATTACATGCTTGAGGTGTGACCCTGTTGAGCAGCATTTGGCCAGCAGCAGTTGGGATGCCAACAGCAGGAACCAGGAGTGAGCCCCACTGGCTGAAGAATTATTCCTGTAAGCTAAGCCTGGTTTTACCCAGGCAGGGTTAAGCAATAAAAATCTCCTTCTCTCACTCTGCTGATCACTCATTTCACAGAGGACACTGACCAGCACCTCTCTGCAGAGCAAATACAAGAAATACTCTTGAATTCTGCTAACCAGTCACCAGCTCACAGGGATTTCCGCCAAGAGTTGGTAAATGATGTAAAGCAAATGAAGAAACACAAACTTGCCCAGTAACATAAAATGTGGCCTCACACACACCCCCTCTGAAGGACCAACAGGAAGGACAGGAGGAACAGCAAATAAGTGAAAAGCTCACAATTAACACAAAGATGTTCATGAGATGCAAGCTGAGGCCCATCATTTCTCCAGGACATGCAAGAGCTGCAGGATTCACCACTTGTGCCAGTGCCAGGTGCTGTCACCTGGGTGCAGGGGATGCTCTGGGGGCTGTGGAGCTCCCCTGGCCCCTCTGATCCCAAAGGATTGAGACAGGAGGAAGGTGAGGAGACAGCACAGAGCCCCAGGGAGCTGCAGGAGCCTCCAGAGCTGCAGGCTCTGCTCCAGCCCTGCAGTGCCCAGAGCACACCAGTGCTCCCAACGCTCCCAGTGACTGCTGTGGCCACCACAGTGGGAGCAGGATCTGCATCAGGGGCTGTCATTTCCTCTTATGCCAATACATCTTACTCCAGGCATCTTGTTTCCTAAATAGTGCCCCTGTGGAAACCATCCTGAGATTGACTTTTCAATATTTCGTAACAGTATTAGAAGTGACTTCTTGCCTCTGTGCATACAAATGATTGGAACTACCCCTGTTTATCACTGTGACAGATATCTGTGCTAATTAGATATTCTTTATACCTCCAACCAAACCCCAGCTCTTTGGGAAATCAGAGCCTCTGCTGCACTGAAAACATCTCCCTCCTCTCAGAGAACATTCCCAAGCCCTCTGCATCCCACCACGAGGACCTGGGAATGCCCAAGGTGCAAACAAACGAGTGCTGACCGAGAAAGTCACACCAAAAGGAGCTGTTGAAGTGCAAGGATTCCCAAATCCAGAGCAAAGTGAGGCTGAGGTTGTATTTTCACACCTAAATGAGCCTGGGCACAGGACAAGGCTCGGTGCCCTCCACCCTCAGGACTTTTGTCAAGGTCCCAGGATAACCTGGAAGGGACTCTCATCCCCTGGGAACTGGTCAGGATCAACAAATGCTAACAGAGGTAAGACTCACGAGCAAATTCCCAAACCTCCTCAGGGCCAGTCCCTCTGTGTTTATCACTCACAAGGACCCCGTGGTTTCCAGGAGCACTTTGTTTCTGTCTCATGAGATGAGGAAGAGCAGAGCCCAGCCCAGTGGGATTGCATGGCTGAGCTCCTCTGGGAATCTGGCAGAGAGGGCTTGGAAAATCCAGCTCACTGCGACCTGGCAGGCTGGCCCTGACAACCTCTGGAAATGCACTTGCAGCGTTTGTAATAACGATCCATTTGCATAGACAAACCCTGACTTCTGGCATTAATAACGTTTTCTTGTAACTTTCCTTTGAAAATCTGATCCAGACTGTCTAGACAAGTCCAAAGGCTCATTTGTGCTTAATATTTTATAATTTATTATTTTGCTTTCCATTCGGATTAATTTGGGAAGGTCTCTGAGCAAAGCTGGAGCGATGGGAGGATGCAGTTTTATAGGCTGCTCATATAATCCCCCTGCTCTGGTCAGACATACCCTTGAAGTTTGCTCTAAAGCTTCCACACATAAACCCAGCCCCATAAATCTACTTCTACCTACTGGCATGCACTTTAGACACCCCCAGTTCATCCAAACACACACATTTGCTTTTTATTTCCTCCTACAGCTTTTTTTTTTTCCAATAGGAGCATTGTAAACGTTTCAGCAGGTGAACATTGCAGAGCTAAAAGAACTTTAAACGTGCCATGTATTTGCTAAGCAAAGATACCATGGCAAGACACTGAGACACCTTTAAAAGGGTCTGTCTCTCTCTTTCTTAGTCAAAATACAGCTTTTACAAATATGACATCTTAAAATTAAAATGTTTGTTCTGAAAGTAATAGCCAAGATCATGGAATATTTATGTGATCATTAATATTTGAATTTTGAATAATGTATACTTATATATATATACACAAAATAATGCAATGTGTGTTTTATAGTAAAGTCATATTATTTTCCCTGTAACAAGTGCAGGAGCAGCTTTATTTGCATTACTCACTTGCAGGGATGCAATATCAGATTACACTGTTAATTCTCTTTGTTTCCTGGAAATATCCATGTCAGGCTTTCTCACTGCACCCACAGGAGGTCCATACTCTTAACAGCCTCTTTCAGAAGTCCTGTGCACTTGGTTGTTCATTTTGAAACAGCTCCTCCATTAGTTCATTCAGTTTTATTTGCTACTAATTGTACCTGCTCCTTGCCAAAAGTTTGATCCCTGTGAGAGAAAAGCCCCACCCCAGCCTCCATCAGGGATGTTCTGTCTGTGTCTGTGGGGTCAGGGAGGGTGCCAGGGACAGGATGAGTCTTGTCCATGAATGCAAACACAAGTTCCACCTCAGCCTGAGGAACAACCCCCAGGGAAGGTGCCAGGGACAGGATGAGGAGTCTTGTCCATGAATGAAAACACAGGTTCCATCTCAGCCCAAGGAACAACCCCCAGGGAGGGTGCCAGGGACAGGATGAGGAGTCTTGTCCATGAATGAAAACACAAGTTCCACCTCAGCCTGAGGAACAACCCCCAGGGAGGGTGCCAGGGACAGGATGAGGAGTCTTGTCCGTGAATGAAAACACAAGTTCCACCTCAGCCCAAGGAACAACCCCCAGGGAAGGTGCCAGGGACAGGATGAGGAGTCTTGTCCATGAATGAAAACACAAGTTCCACCTCAGCCCAAGGAACAACCCCCAGGGAGGGTGGCAGGGACAGGATGAGGAGCCTTGTCCATGAATGAAAACACAAGTTCCACCTCAGCCCAAGGAACAACCCCCAGGGAGGGTGGCAGAGCCCTGGAGCAGCTGCCCAGGGAGAGTTGGAGCTTCTCCCTCTGGGACATCCCAGCCCCATCCCAAGCCTGTGGCACCTGCTCTGGGTGATTGCAGAGCTCCCTTCCAACCCCAGCAACTCTGGCACTGGTTCTGTGTCTCTGTGTGCAAGGGCACTGCCCAAACTGTCCAAACTGTGCTCTGCTTCCCTGGAGGGCTCCAGCAGAGCTGCCCACCCTGCCAAGCAAAGGTGACTCCACTGTCCTCAGAGCCTGGGCTTGTGTTTTGTATTCAAACTGTGGGCTCAGCCTGCAGCCATTCCACCTGAATTTCAGCTGGAGGTGTGGGTGCTGCCACAGCCATCAAAGCAAACACTCATTGCAATATTTCACTGGACAATCTCTGACAAGCACCAGCACAGGATGTGATTTGTGCCCACCAAGGTGTTCGTGGCTCCTTGGGAGGCTCCTTGCAGCTGGACAATTCTGAGTGTGGGGACACAGAGCTCACTTGAACACGGCCCAGATTTCACACTCCTTGTTCTGTCTCTCACTATGGCTTTATAGGACCCAGGGGCAGGAGAACTGAGCAGGTCTTGGAATTGTAAAATTTAAAACCTGAAGAAGGGATTTAATGTGAAAAGCACCTGAGAAAGATGATGTGAAGTAAAACAAATCCACAAAATCGTCCACAGACGGTTCTTCTTTAATTGCAACTGATTGGTAAAGGATCTCCTACACTTAACCCTGTAATTAAAAGAAGATTCACAACCTCTAGTGCTTTCTTCCATTAGAAATCCTGCATCTATTTCCAAAGCTACAGTTTGAGCCTTAGAAAATATATTTGAAATATTTGCTAACATAAATCACCTTTTATCCAGCATTCTCAGTATGCACAAGCTGAGGACAGGGAGCACGTTTCTGAACTATTTGTGTAAGTGCTTGTTAGCAGAGATGTGGGAGGGATCCCGTGCTTGGACAATTAATGGATATATCTGCCTGAAGAAGAACATTGAAATCAGTTGAGCCTGCAGCTGAAATCTTTTGCCCCAGTTTTACAGGGATCCAGGGTGCTTGGCATCTCCTTCCCCAGCACCAGCCCATGGAGCCAAGCAGCCTGTGGCCAGACAAAGCGTCTGCAGGGCTGACTGGGAGCTTCCACCAAGGATTCAGACATCTCCCTGATCTAAACTCCAGCTGGAAATAATTGCAGGTGAAATATGCACCCTTAATTATTGTTTTGCTCACACACAAAAAAGATGTTGGCATTTGATCCTTCCCTTTCTCTTGTTTTAATTCTAGAGCACGAAAATGTCTGTGCACTGTGCACAGAGACATTTTACCCTTTAAGCCTCCAAAGAACCATCAGGCCCAAGCAAATGACCTAATTGCTGTGTGTGCATGCAGTGTGTCCCAGGTCAGCGTGCAGATCCTTGCATCAAGGCAACAGCAGCTTGGGGAAATAACCTCCTTGATTAGAAAGCAGCCCCAGAGATGCTCTCACCAAAGAGCCACAGCCCTGCTGAGCAGGCAGCAGCTTGGAGGGGGCACGTCTGTGTCTGAGGAGAGGGTTTAAAGCTGTTTTTAAAGCTGTTTTTCAAGCTGTTTCTCTCCTAAGTCACACCCAGCATCAGCCAGGGGCAGCCAGCCTTCTAAACCCTGCCCTTTGCATCGCACACAGTGCCTTGGAGTTGGAGGTTTCTCCCAAAGAGAACAAAAATAATCTGTGCCTTCACTTTTATTTTTCCAGTGTCCCTAATTAAGGGGTTATTGCTCAAGAATGAGCACTTACAAGCACACAGAGGTAAGGAAGATGTGTCTTTTTCCTCTCCTCCTGGCACATGAATCAGATTTCTAAAAATTCACTGTAGTAATCACAAAGAGCTGCTGCAAAGAATTACTTGAGAAAACCTTCTGAGATTTCAGCCTACCTCGTCCCTTTGTTTCATAACTAGAAGGAGTATAATGAATGCAAAAACTCTGTGAATAGAGCTCAGCAGGGCCTACTTTTTTCTCCTGGCTCCTGTGATTATAATAATTTGATTTTATAGGTGTCTATCCTAAGACCCCAGCTAGGGAGCAATCTTTACTGAGTCATGAACTTTCACATCATTAAATCTCTCTACACTTATTTTAAACATATCAAAAGTGTCAAGTAACTTTAGATCCACTAAATTTTATTTGTACTGGGTGAAATGAAGTTTAGCCACTTGGGAAAACCAATGGAATAGTTTCCTTAGCAGCTGGGAAGGGATTTGGGAGCAATTCCACCCCTGGAGCAGAGCAGCACATCCCCTGTACAGGCCAGGACAAGTGTTTACAAGGACAGGAACCTGAGTAATCTCCTACCACTCTGAAGGGAATATTAAACTCTTCTGTCAGTTGGATGGATATTATTTATGTTCCTTTTTTTATTGTTGTTGTTGTTGTTGATTTCAAAAAATATTTCTTTGTTGGTTCAACGCTGACTCCCGATAGAAAGTGATGAAATGCCCAATATGTTAAAAAACCTTATCACTAAATCAGAAGCAGAACTATAAATTTTGGCTTTTGAAACTGAACTGACTGTTGAGGATCATTTTGCTCCTGAAATATTACAGCAGTGATCAATTTGCTGTAAAATTAAGCAGTTTAGCTCTGCAATCTATAGATGGAAAACATGTTGTTCTTGAGCAAAGTTTATGCCCTGCCCAAGGGATAAATTAAATTTTATGGGTAAGACATGCATTATTATATGCTTATCTGTTTAACATATCATTCTTTTCCACATCAGTGTTATAAATATTTTTAATCATACATTTGATCTCTTGTGCATATAGTGATATGGTAATTCCCCCTGCCCCCCTCAAAAAATATGACCAAACACAGCTAATTCATCACAGAACAGGGGAGAATATTCTAATCTGCCTAAGAAATACGCTGAAGATTGAAGCAGAGGCACTTAGAATTGGGGCTACTTTGCAATCACTTAGTGGGATAAAATTTTCCTGAAGGAAAGGGTGGAGCTACGTTCCCCATTTTTATTACAGTTGTTATTATTGAATATTTATATTACCAGGCTCTAATCAAACCTGGGGGCTACAGTCCAAGAGCCAATTCAGTTACAAAAGTTAGGGAAAGCAGTGGAATGTAAGCATTTAGCAAAGCTGGTGATGGTTTTATAGATTTCTGCTGATTTTGCTTGAATTCTATAAATTAGAGTCAAAGCTCTCAGCCTGACCACAGCCCTGGCTTCCCAACAATGGGCAACTTCTCTTGGAAATTTGTACAGAAATGGATCTGCTGAGGGCAAGAGGAGGAGGAGGGAGAAGCTGTGAATCCTTTGCCTTTCACAGAGGAGAGACAGCCCAGAGAATTCCCTGAAGGTGTTTGCAGGAACAGGAACCAAGGAGAACTGAAGCAGTGACAAAACAACCACAGGTACCATCATCTCTCACACTGACAGCACGTGGCACTTTGGTGTCAAAATTAGAAGCAGATGAACTCCACTTGCCCATGTTTGCTATCAGCCACAGCCCTGAATGTATTTTTTAAATGTCAGTGTTGTAAGAACAGAGCTGAAGTGAAGGTGGACAAGAGCTGGGAGAGTTGGACATCTCCAGGATCTATTGGGGTTTGGTTTTTGGGCTTTGTTGTTTCTGTTAAAGCAGATTAAAGGGGGTGGACTCAAACACTCAGCTGAGTTCAGTTTGACTGGGAAAAGTAAAGAGCAAAGACACCTTAATTTGGGTATTTGCTCCCCAGTTGCTTTCAGCATCTGTCACCTCCACCTGCTGCTGTGAATACTCCAAGCCATGCCATGTTTTATGTGAGATCTCCCCTCATGTGCAACTCCGACTTGAGACCAAATTCTCCTCATTTCCTTTGGAACTGTGTGCCTCCTTTCCTCAGCTTTGCAGATCCAAGGCGTGGGTCCTTGGAACATCCTATCTTCATGGTTGACAGCCCTTTTCTGCTCTCACCACCCACAGCCTTCCTTTCAGTCACACAGATCACCAGGCTGCTGGGTTTGGGTGACATGGGTAGCACTGATATTATTTCCAGTCATCTTAATCTGCACTTGTTTCCTTATTTTTATTTGGTGGAGCATATGCTTCCATTGTTTTTTCTCATCACACAGAAATGCTTTAAACCAGCACGTTTCAGCCCATATTTTAGGCTGCCTGTGTTTCCATGTAAATAACCTTTGCCTGGTTTTATGGAATGAGAAGGTGAATATCAAAAAACAAAAACAAATCAGGGAGAAAAAAATGCCTTCGAGGTGAGCTCCATCTGACTGTGGAGAAAGCATTATTATATATATTATATATCCATTAAAAATTCACATGTTTGGAATTTCCCACTTGGAAAAGCCACTCTACATGAAGTGCTCCATCTCCAAACTCCTGAGGGACTTGTGTCAGGCACGGGGGGCACAAAGCCCAGTCCCACACTCTGAATTCAGGGGCAAACTGCAGCGAGCCCCAGGTGGGACAGCAAAATCCCTCCAGACACCTCCTCGTCTCCTGGAGAAGAGCAAGGCAAAGGAGGTGGTTCCAGGACCAATATCTCACACAACTCAACTACACTTGATTATTATTTGCTTCCCACAACCTGAAAAGAATCCCACTACCACATTTGTCTGTCTCAACCCTGCTGAAGCTGAGTACTTTCATACATATGTATGGATAGCTTAAGTTTTTATGAGCATAATTTGGGCTTTTCAAAATAGTGACACAATAACAAAGCAAAATTGAGACATGCATGTAATTTGAATACTGATTTGGTTTTATCTCCTCCTGGTGCTGGCACTTTTGATGCTGCTCTTTTCCATTCCATCTTCTCCCTGTTCTCATTTCCCAATGAATGGAATTAGTTGGGAGTGCATTCATTGCTTCTGCCAACCAAGTATGAAACCTGATCCGTGACCTCCCTGAGAGTTTGGGAGAGTTACTCATTTGCTGCTGCCTCTGGGTTTCTACCGACTCCTTAAAGTTGCGTTCCTGATCCTCTTATCAAATGGCAAAACCTCTGGCAGCTGCTTCTCGCCCTGCTCTGTGGAATTTCTGACACCAAAGCCCCCATTTTGATTTACAGCTATCTGTAAATCAAAAAAAAATTACCTGTAGGTGCAGGGCAGGGCTCCCAGTGCCTCCCAGGCAGGTGAGGAGCACAGGAGGCAGGGCTGGGTCTGCTCTGCTGCTGGGACATCTCACAGGGCCTGAGGAGCAGAACAAGGAATGGGGAAGCTCTGACCTGTCTCCTCACCCTTTTTTGGGGTTCCCAAGGCAAAACCCCAGCCCTGCCCCACCTGAGCAGCAGCACAGAGGCTCCTCAGCCAGATCTGAGCAGTTCTGTCGTGGAGAATCTGATCCTCAAAATTATTCATTAAAAATACCCACTTAATAATTTCAAAGAGAAAGCTGAAAGATGCTCAGGGGCAATCTGTGAACAGAAAAAGGGGGTTAAATTCACCTAATAAATTATTTGCAGACTGAATAATTCATGGGAAATCCAGGGCACATTTAGAGGGGTTTGACTGTGGCTGTCAGCTCCTCTGGAATGGGAAGATATCTCAGAACCTGGCATTTTCTAAGGCATCCTTTTGGTCCATTACCACAGCAGAATTTCCATCTGGAAGCAGATGTGGAGGTGAAGTTCCTTGTCCCTGACACCAGCCAGCACATCCTGTTAGAGGGAAAGCCACAAAAAAAACCCTTGCAACTGGTTTATTCTATCAATATCTAATAGGAAGCTTCTTGCAGTGAGCAGAATTGGGAATAAAGGTTTTGGTATAACCAGGACAACTGTATTGTCAACCTGGCAGCTACATCCTTGTTTGAACTTTATAATGTGAGCAGATTAAAGTGCAGCAGAGGTAGGACCAAGTGTGAGAGTACAGGAGTGTATCCTTTACTGGCCAGCTCATCACCTGAGGAATTCTTGTGTCACAGGCAGACAAACTTAAAATTATCAGATATAAACATAAAGGAAGATCTAAGAACTTTTTGGAGGCTGTGAAACACTTGGCTTCATCGTGTGGCAAAGGGTTAAACTCAGCACAAGCACTGGGTTTATTTTCATTTGGGGTAAAATTTCCAAGAGTTCAAGGTTTGTCCAAATGCAATGGAAAGCCTGGGATTTTAGTGTGTGAAGTAGGTAATGAAAGAAGCACATGAAACTTTGTAAACAGAGGTGTTAAAACAAATTTAATAATAGACTTTTTAAACTACCAAATCACTGTCAGAGCATATATGTGCTAAAAGACCTATAAATATATTTTAAAACAATCTATTTTCCTTTCACTTAGCTGCCAAGATCTCCATTAGGAGGTTTGTGTTTCCTTCCAACATTAAAGAATCTCTCTAACATCTGTAGCGATGAGCAGTGAAGAGTGTCAGTTCTGCTTCTGAAACAAGCAGTGCCACCATTTGAAGGAGGAAAAACGTGAAATAATGAATATGCTTTTGCAGATCAGGCTGCTGTGTGTAAGAGGAGATGTGCAAAGCCTCGTGTGAGGTTTCATCTGCTCGGTTTCTTCTCTACCCCTCTAAGGAGTGCAGCTAATTATGCAAAACTTGGAGAAAGTATTGCCCAGAGATGCTGAACCCTGAGATGCAAGTGGCCCAGGACACTGCAAGGACGGTGCTTTGTGCTTCCTTCCTCCCAGGCAGCAGGAAGGAGAGAAAGGGATCCCAGCACAACACGAGGCAACCTCAGCTTCACTGGAGCAGCCACGACTTCAAAAGTTATTCCCTTTTATTCCATGAAGGTTCCCAGAACCCAGGACAGCTGCATTGGATGGGGGCTTGGCAGGTTCCTGAATGCTTTTTATTCCCACAGTTGCTCTCATAGAATCATGGGATGGTCTGGGTTGGCAGGGACACTTCCACTGCCCCAGGTGCTCCCAGCCCTGCCCAACCTGGCCTTGGGCACTGCCAGGATGGGGCAGCCCCAGCTTCTCTGGGCACCCTGTGCCAGGGCCTGCCAGGGAACAATTCCTGCCCAATATCCCATCCAGCCCTGCCCTCTGGCCTTGGGAAACCATTCCCTTGTCCTGGCACTGCAGACCCTTGCAAATTGTCCCTTTCCACCTTTCTTGTGGGCTCCTTATGGTCCTGGAAGAGCCACTTAGGTCACCCCAAAACCTCTTGCAGCAGCCTTGGGCCCCTCTGTTCTTCATTCCCCTCCGAGTAAAGGAAAGCAACTCCATTTTCTGGTGGTTTGATAACAAAGCAGGTGGATATGGCAATGATTGCTCAGTCAGGAAGTCTCTCACAATGATCACAGGCAATAAACAGAGTTTGCAGGAGCTTCACTGGAATCACACAGCCACAGGTCCAGCCACGACAGCATGGGCAGGATTTTACCACTGAAAATAAATTTAAAAGAAAATCCCCATGTCTAACCCATAACCAAAAATGTAACAGAGTCTGCAGAACTTCCAGGGCCAGGAGAATTCACAGACAACATTTCCAAGCACTGAGATCTCACTCCTCATTTCAGGAAGAAAATGCAGACCAGCCACAGTGGGGCTTTTAATCTGTGTAAATGGTGTGTAACACTCAGGAGACACAGCTGATAAAGGCTCATTCTGCCTGAAACTGCAGAACATTTACAGCACAAAGATTTTCACAAATATTGCAGATATTCCCAAATTTTATGTGGAAAATTGCCTGCAATTATGTTTGGAAATGTCTCTTACTTAATCCAGACAGGGTGTCCTGCCACTTGAGCAGGGAAGAGAGAACATGGACTACAGAGACACTCAAGCTTAGTAAGAAAAAATAACCGATTTTTTTACAATTTTCAACAAAATCTTTGGGTGCTCTTTAATCTCAGAACCATATTATCTGTCCTGATCATTTCAGCTGACCTGAATTGGATAGTTCTATACCCAAATGCACAGGGACCATGGTAGATGTGTGAGCATGTAATTTCTAAAGACATTGGGGTATTCAAACCACGATATTTGCAGATGAGAAGATTTTTAAAACCTGATTCCCCAGTACTCCTGTGTCAAAGACTGAGGTTCAAAACCACAGTGGTTAAAAGAAAGATAATAAACTGCTTACTACTTGACCTTAACTACAATAAGGGGGAAAAATCAGTGTTAATCTTGCTACACAAACCTTAATCTATTTTATATTTTGCTTAGCTTTTCTTTTTTCAGCATGGATATAATTTTATATATAAGCTATGCATGGGTTTACATTTATTATCTGTACGTGTGATCACCCCAAACTGCTAATTCATCCTTAATTTTTTTGGTTCAAGTTACACACTTAATGTTATTTTAACATAAGGCTTTTTTGTAACGTAATGATATTTAATTTGCATTAGCACAAGTGACATACAATAGATCATGCTATTATCATGATTGATATCAGATGAACTGGCATAAATTCAACGTTATAAATTGAGCCTATAAATGAAACTCTGATTTTACAGGAATTACTGTAGTAGAAAGGCTAAGGACCCTCAAGTCAACCTTACTCAAACCCACTCTTTACAGCTTTATATATTTTATGCCTGCAATAAATGCTTTTGTGAAAGCCCATAACCCGCAAAAAAATAAAAAAAAGTCATTGGAAGTCTATTAATTATAATAATACCATCCAAAAAGCTGTGAGGGCTTATTTTTGTGACATCACTCTTTGATTTCTTACTGCCTTAAATTATCCCTTTGTTGGCTGGGTGAGGGTAACAGTCATACTTTTGTCATTAAATATAAGGAGTTTTAAAGCCTGATCCACCCCAGCTCTAATTGATATTGCTTTCATTTGGCAGATAGTGACCTGATTTATAATTTAAATATGCATCATTATATGCACCTCTTCTGTATAATGAAAAAGTGAAGTTACTCTCATCTTCTCCCGCAATGTTAACATCAAGGAAAAGTATCTTCCTTTTTTCCCCTTTTATACTTAGAGCCTAATTGAAAACTGTTCATTGAATTTCAACATGATAGAAAAGTCTTTTTATCTCTCAATTTGTCCATTAGCTATTATAATTGAAGTATCTGCTACACAGCTGAATTGATATTGTTCTTGTTTAAATTCGGGATTTCTCTAAATCTTCTATGAGGCATCAACTAAAAAAATGTGGGTTAGGAGACATTAGTGAGCAATCTTGCCTAAGTGGGACATTAGACCAGCACTCCACATGTGCAAAGCTCCACAAAGTAGGAAGTCATCGAATTTTACGGGAGAACGTGTTGCATAATAATCTTAACAGCATGACCATAAGGTTTGCTAATTGCCACATCTGTTTAACAGCTGTCAGATGTTTGCCATATGCTGCCATCAATATTACAACAGAGTACATTACAGGGAGTTTTATTGTGTTCGACTGTTATTTATTTGGCACCGACATTACTACAGCCAGTGACGTCTATTTATGTTAGATCACTAATTATATTTTAAAAGCCGCACGCAAAATCCAGGTTTTCAGCTTCCTTAGCCCCCACTTCTGATGATGTCACCACTAACTTTTCCCCTACACATCTCTGAACTGGTTTATAAATTTCTATCTCTTCTCATGGTAAATAATTCTTCTGCAAAATAACTTATTTATGTTGTTTTTGAAGGATGTTTCTAAGCCCAAGTTACATTTTAATGGCGACGCTCGCAAGAACTCAAAAATAAACTTCTTTTTCAAAGAACCCACTTCATTCCATGGTTTTTTTTTCATCAGGAGCCAGGTCAAGGCTGGAGGATCATTCATCTTTACAGCTCAGAAGGTTGATACCCTAATTCCAGTCCCAAACCTGCCACTGACTCATCCGTGCCCTCGATTCTTTGCGCGGCCCTGATTTTCCAATCTGTTCCACCAGAGCTGGGCACACTGAAGGGACACCCAGCACCACTGCCTGCCCAGCACAGCAACCTGGCTGATTTTGGCTGTTATTTCCACCTCCTTGCAGGGATTTCTGAGACAACTCTTTCCGAGTGCTCCGCGCGTTACTTTTTTGTCGCGGCGGCAGGGAGAGGGGAAGCCGAGATTGACAATGTGCAGACGAGGCAAAATATGCATGATGTGATTTAATGTGAGTTGATAGGTGTCACTGATCTCTATTATAAATAGACTGTGTGAATTCCATATGATGTATTATTTATCTATTGTAGATGCCTTTTTGTTTCATTAATAAACCTGGAAATCAGACGTATACATTCCCGATGATGATATTTTGGCAATACAAGGCATTGTGACATTTGTCTGCAATTGCTCAATTATTTTGATGATTTTCTTCTTCTTTCTCTATAAATGATTAATGCTTGAGATGTTTGTTCAAGATTGTCCTGATTTTAGCTCATTTGTCCAGCTGAGTTCTCTTTTCCTCCTCTAATTAGGGAAGATTATTGCAGTGTAAGGACTTCCACTGTGACCTGAATTCCAGTTCCTGGGAGATGCTGCACTGGAACACACAACAGGGTCCTCTGGCTGAGGTCTGGGTTCCACTGGGGGGTCTGGGACCTCCAGAAAATCTCACATTAACAATGAGGTTTCCATTTAAATCTGCCTCAGAGCAGAAACTCTTCTGCTGTTATTCTACCTACACTGAAAAACGTTTCCCTGGTATTTCTGTACTTGAGAAAGTTAAGAAAACACTTTGCTGTTTACTTAGATAAGAAAGGACTTGAATTCTTCAAATTTCTGCAGAGAACAGTAAGCAACAGCTGGTGCCTTCCACTCGTGCTTTCAGAAGATGCTCGAGCAAAGATACCTCTGAAGACAATACAGGGCAAGGAATTTAAAAGGAAAGGCAAAGATTGGGGTTGCTCCAGGAGCCAAACTGTCAAACCTCGGGGTGCCTGCGAAGGGTGAGGATGAGGGGGGTCCCTGAAGGAGGGAAGGGACCCTGAAGGGGCTGTGAGTTCAGGCAACACGTGCCTGCAGGAGAACGGGTGCTCAACTCCCACGAGAAATCCAAGTGCCTTGCCCGAACGCCTCCATCAGTAATCTAAAATTTGTCTGCCTTCTGCATTTGATCTCCTTATTTTCCTCTTCTATGCCTTTTTAATGTTGTTTGTAGCCATTTCAATTATGTGATTTCCTTATCTGTGCACCATTGAGAATACTGTACAAGGCTTTATAAACAGCTCCTAAGTTTATCTGCCTGTCATTTGGTTTTCATTATGCGAGATAACAATCTTTCTCATATCTTATAAGAAGATATAATGTGATTGTTTTGAAATGGGGAGGGGGAAAAAAGTCTACTCTGCATTATCCTCAGCCTTGCAGCATTTGTAACATCGGGAGTGTCAGCACAATCTCCAACATTTTTCCTTGCTGTGGTCCGGGAAGAATTATCTCCGCAGTTTTTTGTGCTTGCTGCTATCTCCTCTTTTTCTCCATTTTAGACACAGTGAGGTTCTTATCTGGAGCGTGGTTCTGAGGCTACAGATTTGCCTATATTCACTCTGATCACTGCAAACCATTTCGTGGGGCTCATGCGCTGAGGGGAAGGATGAGAGGCAATTGTCAACAGTTCGCTCTATTAAATATGGAGAGATATTTTTCATGTCATTTGACAGTTCTTGACTTTCAGCTGTATAATGACAGTGCAACGGTAGGAATTTCAGCAGCCCAACTTCTGTCTTACTTCAAGATAAGCTTATCAAGTGTAGCCTGAATCCATTCAGCTCCTCGGCAGATCAAAACTCGTGTCAGGCCGAACTGCCGTGCTGGCTGCTGCTTCCTGCCCCCGCTTCGTGTCCATATGGCCCGAGCTGTCTGCCACCTTCCAGCTGTTGTGCAGGGCTTTTAGGAGACAGACTGTGTCTTGTCTTTGTTCAGCACCTTGTCCAGAGCAGCCCTGGATCCTCCTGGTGCCACCGAGAGCTGCTGGAACAGAAAGAAGGCGAGGAGGTGATAACAGGTGATGGTCAGCCCTGGTGGGCTCTTCTCTCTTCATCAGCTACTTGATCTACAAAGAGCAGCTGCTTTGCTTGGCTTCTGCTTTTTAAAAAAAGCACCCTGAGGTTTATCCTGTGCTGTTTATCCCAGAGATTCAGAGGGATCTCTGAACAATACACAGGAATCAAACTTAGCACTCAGCTGCTCCCAGCACACGGTGGCAGCTGCAGACTCAACAGTGGTTTAGGGTTAAGAATCGACCAAGTGTCTGTGGAATTTCCACATTACAGCACTTTCCACACTTGTGGCATTGGTGTCAGGGGAGAATCGTGGATCTGGAGAACTTTTGGCTGTTGAATGTTCAATTAAAAAAAAAAAAAGGCATTGTTGTGAAAGGAAATTCTGCCAGTTTGATCACACAGGATTTGATCAGCCAGATTTTGATTTTACAGGAGCTGGGAACTCCTCTGGGCTGGGATTATAGTTCTGTTTCTGCCTGTACAATGAAGAGCATAAAACATATAAATGTACAAATGCTGCCACGGGCTATGGTGTCCTCAGGCAGCCCCTGTCCACTCACTGCTGTGTCCAGAGTCCCCCTTCACCTGCTAAATAAAGGACACAAAAGAAACTCAATCACTACAGGCTTCTGCTGACTATTTTCAAATAATTTGTGCTTATTAAATCATTGTTGGTTTGGTTTATTTACTCTGAATTTGGTCACTTTTTGAGGAGCAGCAAACAAAAGCAATCATTACCAGAATAATGGAAGATATGGAAGGTTTGCAATCTCTCACCAGAGGGAAACTCTTTGCCGTTTGACTTTTCCCTGGAAAATGTCGGTAGAAATATGAGCTCAGGCTTCAGAATTAAATGCATGCCTCAACGGCTCAGTTTATGCATTCATAATTATATTTACAATTAGAAATAATGTAATCAGGAATAGAACTTTTCTGTTGGCTGAGTGCACAAAATGAGTTGTGGAGAAAATGTCGCTTTAAGCTGGGCTTTCTTCACCACCATTTAGAGCATTTAAGCTCCATCTCCAACATACATTAGGAAATGATGGGTTAATTAAGTCCACAGGGGCAATACTTGGGTGAAAGATTGCTGGGTCCCTCCCTAAATTCTCTTTTGCACATGAAAGCCCCAAATGCTGGGACACAACAGGACCCAAACCCACCCCGTTCCATGGTTCCCTGCAAATATTTTAAATCCTTTGGAGCAGAGGAGCGAAGCTTTAAATGGAAATGCAGATGGGAGAGGGCACAGGCAGCGAGTAATTGAGAATGGCCGTGCCCTGCCAGGCAGGGTTAATGGGCAGTGCCCCGCAGAAATCCGGCTCCTGCGAATCCTTGAAATGTCAGAGTGGTACAAAACAAGACGGCGATCCAGGTCCTTGTGGTGTTAAGTGGAGGCTGCAGGGCAGCTCTGAACCCAAACGCATAATTTGTAGACACAGGATGTCATTTACGATTGCTTACCTCTCATTAAAACTAATCAGAATGGCTTTCTGTGAAAAATTGATTTTTAATTGGAAAAGTTACATCTGTGAACCTGTTTTCTTTTCCCTTGAAAGGCTGGGAACTGATGGACAGTGTCCTTGTTGGCTGATAGCTCCAAGAGCACTGTGACCTTTTTTCCTTCCAGTCTTTGGCCAAAATTGGCATTACAAAATATTTGTTTGTACGTCTTGCAGGATGATTTTAGTCAGAAAAGTAATTTTCCGTTCAAAAAAAGCAATCAAGGGATGTTTTCACTCGCCAGACTGGGAAGCACTTGGATGCTGGGATGCAAAACAGGAGGGCAGGATCTTACTGTGGCGTCCACACTCCTCAGGGTACTTTTCAACAGGACTGCCACTGGCAGGGAGGACAAACTCATTCCTCCAATGGACAGTGATTTCTAAAATGCTTATAAAATAAACAGGGCGGGTCTCACCCAGCCTTTTGCTCCCTACTCCTGACAGGTGTTTCTTGTCTCCTTCTTCCTTCGTAGTTACTGCGACACAGGATGACCCTGAAGGAGAGGATTTCTCTCCTTCCCCAGAGCTGGGAGTGTGCCCCACAAACCTGGGTGACCCTGAAGGACAGGAGTTCTCTCCTTCCCCAGAGTTGTCTCTGTGTTCCCAGCCCCTCCAGCCAAACCCAGCCCGGAACAAAAGCACTGGACTGGCCGGGGTGGTGGAGGTGGAAATGCCCCCCTGGGAGCAGCACAAACATCTGGAACAGCAGCTGGACCCGAGGGAGGAGGTTTGCTCCAGCCTGGCTCCCCTCTCTCCCTTCCCACCTACCCCCAAACTGCACAAAAACACCTTCATCTCCACGGAGGGCGAGCTTGTTCATTAGATAATAACACTCCAGTTATCTGAAATGGGAAAATCACTAAATCTGCTGTGCAACCTGGGTTTCTTTCTTTGTTTTCCTGAGATTTTTGTTTTCCCTTTGTGAGCACTCACAGAAATATCCCTGCAAAATGTGCATCTCATTTTCATGAGGATTTTATGAAGACCCCGGGGAACAGCAACTATATTACCTGAAGTTACCTTTATATCATGAGATCCAGGTAGCAACTCCTCAGGAGACGCAAAGGACCTTTGGAATTTAAACTTGTTTGGTGTTCTGCTTAATAAAGCTGAGCAAGAATTTATGCTGGCACTGAAGTTCTCAGAGCTAGGCTATGCTGTTTAAAATGGAATTTCATCCTAATGAGCCTAAAATAAAACAATGTGTGGAAGGAGATTTCAAGCTATCCTCAGTTGTATCAGCTGTTCGATATAAAGAGGAAAAAACGCCAAACCCAACCGAAGAGCACCCTCTCCTGGACACGGCACCCGTGGAGCCCTCAAAATGCTCATCGTGCTGCTCCTAAATGAGAAAGGGAGACAAGGTAAGATGCCGTGGGTAATGCTTCACATTTTCCACGGAAAACATCGAAAATATTCATTTCTTTTTATGCTTCTCTGTGTTGTATATTCAATTATGAAAAAAATTAACAGAAATCAATTTGCTTTGAAAGTAGATGTTAGTAATGAAAGGTTCATTTTCATCACAGTTTTGTCATTACTGGACGATCTTTCAGCTGGGTCACAGCAAATCAGGGCTATTAATTTTTTGTATGCAACAGATGTTTCATTTTTATCTATGTCCAAGATTATCTTTTTTTTTTTTCCACTGTAAAAAAACAGCTTATGGAGATACATTTTATTTTGTAGTTCTTTATGAGAAAACATGTTTTATGTATTTGATATTCTGCCTTCTTCAGGAAGATGCTCTTATATTTCTGATTCTCCACTGAACAGATTTGATTGTGAAGTTTTCAAGGCACATTTAAAATTTGCTTTCCATGAATACTCTGCCACGTTCTCTGAAATTCACGGAGCCTGAGAACAGATGAATGAATTTTTACAGCATTCCTTGAAAGCAAACACATCTGACCGTGGGGAGTATTAGCCTGATAAAGATTTAATTGTAAAATGAAAATGAGTAGCAGCTGAAATTCAGATAGTATTTCCCTGGCTGTCATTTCTGCATGCAGACATTATTCTAACAGGATACCCTCTCATTTTTGTTACCCTTTTCATGATCTTTTCAGTGCCTGGAAAAGTCAAGTACCAATATCTTGTGATATGAACACAAAGCCTTTTTTTCAGAAGGATTATAATTTTTAGATAGATATATATATATTTATTTTTAGATAGATATATATATATATATATATATGCTTTTTCTTTTTTTGCAGTTGGTGGCACAGAGTTCACGAATAGCAGCATTAAGTTGTGATGCAAAACCAAAATCCTTTATTATTATTATTATTATTATTTTACATCAGGATTGCCCAAGCTAAATACCTGCCAAGTAGAGATCAGCAGATAGGATTTTTCACTTGGAATATCCTAGGGTGCTCTGTGTAAGAGCAGTGTGTTCACACAGCTCACATGCAGCGTTCTCTGCACACCACTTCTGATGAAGAAATCGTGCAATCACATTATTTCTCTGTGCCATAGCTGAGTAAACTAAAATCTGCACACAAAAAAGTGTTTCCTGTGTTTTGTTCATCATTGTAACAATATTAAATGCCACCTACAATAGCATAAATAGAGACCCAACTCCTGCTCACTTGAATAATGCCACTAAACTGGGAACAGGACTTTCCTTGCAGTAGTCAGGAGCTGCAGCTCCAGTGGTATGGGACATGGTATTTAATAACTGATGGATAATTATGCAATAAGAAATAAATTTTCTTTTTATCTACATCAGTTAATGTAGCTGAGGAACTCTGGTCAGTTAAAAGGTGGAGAGGGTTGATGTCTAACAGCCAAGAAATAAGGAGAAGTCCTCCTGCCACCAGAGAGGGAAACACTCCTTGTCTATGGACCTCTGCACACTTTCTGTGTGAAGGAGAAACCCAAAAAAAAGGAGTTGCAGTGGCACATTGAGAGGCACTGCTTGTCCTGAAATTCTGCAGCCTTCTGCACGCACAGACCCTGTGAAGGATGGCAAGATTTATAGAGCGACACTGAAGGAAGAAGATTATTTTTTGTAAGCTTAGGAGTGTATGAATTAATAAATTCTGGTTGTCCCAGCTCTTAGGAATTCCATTCTGTCTAAATTTCAGTTTTGTTTTCTCCTTTCCCCCCTCCAGTAGAGTTGGAGCTGGGAATAGCATCACTCAATGGCTCGTTAGTTTGATAAAGTGGCATAAGTGACTCCAGCCACGATGGGTACTTCCAGCTCAGAAACATTTATACATCCCAAGGGAATTCTGAAAAACACCACAAAGTCTTTAGGTACTGAATCACAGGCAAGTATTTTGAATCTTTAATTTTTTTTTATATATTCTTCTCTATGAGAATGTCAGAACTAAAATATGGAATATGCTTTTCCCACTTGGTTCCTATTACTTGTAAAGCATTCAAAAGCTTGCAGAATAAAATTACCTCTCTGCCCTGCCAGGGAGCAGGCAGAGCTCCACAGAGTATCAAGGGAGTCCCTCTGCTGGTGTTGCTTTCCATTTTTAACCCAAATATAATAATAAAAATGACTAAATATTCGACTGGAGCTGTACAACCTTAGATTCAGCATTTATTTGTTATCAGGTTCATCCCAGTGGAGTTTTACTGTATTTTTATATTTATACAAAAAGTGCTGAAATATTTTCCATAAATTAACGAGTTTATTTTCAGGTGTGACATATTCATCATCATCATCATCATCACCATCATCATGTGAGTTTGTTTTAAAGTTTGGTCATATAAGAGCAGCCAATTTGCATTTAGGAAAAAAAAATATTTGAGATAGAAACGCAAAGAGAGAAGAGGTGCAGGAAACTGAACTCAATCCTGAAATTACATCCCTTACTTTTCTATCCCACGTGCACATTTTCCATGGGGGGAAAGCCACTGCAGCAGTTGCACATTTAACCCCATAAACGCCTGACATTTCCCCTGGGTGGATTCAGGTCTGCGTCCTGACAATGAAGAATTAGACAACTCAACATAAAAATACATTTCTATTTTGTTCCAGTGTTCATTTGAGGCTTAATCACAGTTGTCAGTGTGCTATTGCAGTGAGTAATATTTCCATACTGAGTTATTTTACAGTTCCTACAGCAGTAAGAAATATCTTAAGGTGCTAACTGATTGTTTCAACTTTATTTATTGTACAGGAAAGCAGTGACATTGAAAATATTGTATAAATAGCAAATACACTGAACAGAAAAATCCCAATCCTGCAGTATGAATTGAAATGACATTATTTTAAAACATAAGGAAAAAATCATCATAATTATATGTTCTCAACACAGAAAAAAAATTACCTATTATTTTAACATAATTAATTTGAGCTCAGAGCATTTGTGTTGCTGTGTGTCATTATCCATCAAAATGCTAATAATTGGGGTTTGAATTTTGAAGTTTTTTCTCTAAATCTATCATTTGTTTGTCTCCACCTTCCACATCTGAAAGTTTTAACTACAATTGACATTTCTTCGGTTGCCTGTGCCCTGGGCCACGTTGCAAGCTCCCCTGTGATGTTCTCACACCAGGGCCTTCACCAGAGAGCTCTCCCTCTTCAGTGACCACAGGCTTGTAACCACATTTACGTTCTTTCTCTTTGATAATGTTGGGGTTGGGGATTTTTTTGCATCTTGCTGGTATATCCTGTTCATTTATAAATTTATTCCACTGGTCTATATATTTTTCTGTTTCTCTTTTAAACCCACTCTCCTCCATCCACTGTGAAAGGCAAAGGAAACTCTAAATGGTGTCACGTTTAAAGGGTCAGGGTTTGCTCTCCTGGCTGGCTCCGCTGGTACCTCTTTTCCCAGGACTGGGATAGGTTTGGGATGGGTTTTCTCTGAGCTTGCAAGGTAGGATTTGTTGCTGCTGTGTGGTCTGGGATGGTTGGAATGGATGGAAGCTCTGGGTGAAGGTAAAAGTCCACCCATTTCTTGTGTCCAGGAGAGCACTGAGGCCACAGCTGTCCAAACTCTGCCTGTCTCCCAGGCTCTGATGGGCTCTGACTTTTTAATGCCTCTGATTTCTTTGCCCTTGTCTCTCATGATTGACATTTGTCTTTTCTGGGCCTTGTTTGCTTGCTCTGCACTTGTGGGGAGCCTGGAGCGCTGCAGCATTTCCATGTCAGCCGGGTGAAGGGTGAGGAACATTACACATGCACACTGATTTATGCCTTGCAGGCTGGAAATAGTGTCAAGTGTGATCTCAGCAGAGCTCTGCTCCATGACTCAAGCACTCAGTGCAGTGTTACACTCTCAGACATCAATCCTCAGCCAGGGAAAGGAAACTCCTCCAGAACATTGTTTGATAAAGTCCCGAGCTGGGGGTGCTACCAGTTACTAATAAGGCAATAATGGTGTCTGCAGGGCTCATGCCAAAGCCAGAACCACTGAATCACTGAATCTTTTGGGTTGGAAAAGACCTTCAGGACCATGGAGTCCAACCTGTGCCCATCCCCACCTTGTCACCAGCCCAGAGCACTGAGTGCCACAGCCAGGCCTTCCCTGGGCACCTCCAGGGATGGGCACTCCAAACCTCCCTGGGCAGTCCCTTCCAGCCTGACCACCCTTTCCAGGAATAAACTCCTCCTGATGTCCAGGCTGACCCTCCCCTGGCACAGCTTTTTACACAGATCCTCCCACTGTTCTGTTTCACAGGGCCACAAGTCAGGAGCTCTTGTCAACAGATGTGGACCTGGAAGCTGCTGTTCTCCCAAAGGCACGTGGCAATTTTTTAAATATTTCAGGCTCTGTCTTGTGTTGAAGTCGGTGCCTGGTGACTGGTTTTTCTTCTTCCAAGCATGCATGTAAAACAAAACCCAGAGAGAGGGATTTGACAGTTAGCATTCCCTGGGGATGCAACAGGCCAAGGACTTGACCCTCAGGCGCCTGCACTGCCAGCTACTGCTGCTTCTGGTGCAGGTGCCTTTCCCCTTCTGCTTTTAACCACACGGAGCTGCCAGGGCCTGACAAACCTTTCCCAGCACAGCCATTACCAAAATTCAGGAATCCCTATGAAACACATTCATTTGGCCCCAGCTCACCCTCTCCCTGAACAAAAAGAGGTTGAGAGTTCCCAGCCCAGCCGTATTTGCAGCGTGCTGGGGAATTGCAGAGGTGGGAAGCACAGCAGCAGAGCAGCCCAGCACACAGCTCCTCCCTTCCCAAGGCCAGGGAACTGAGCAGCTCTGCTACTGACCCAGCACTTTCTGCAGGACAGCTGGAAGGGATGATGGAAGGGGTGCAGGGAATTCCTCTTCAAATGCCAGTTGCTCATCTCAATCTTCCCCTGTTTGTTAATTTAGCACATCTTGTTAGCAGTGTGCAATTAATAATGCAGCAAATAGAGCACAGCCATTCGTACCTGGTGTGGTGGAGCAGCCTCAGAGCCTCCTGAGCAGTTCAGCAGTGTTGTGCTGACACCAGGGGGAAGGAGAAGCACATCCCTGGGCTCCCTATGTTGCCTTAGGTTTAACCCTTCTATTTTTCACATTCTGCATTGCCTGGTGTGTAACTCTGGGATGCTGCACAGCCTGTGAGCTGCTGTTCTCTACAGACAGAGCAGGGCCGCTCTGGGCTGGCTCTGCAAGGACACTCAGACTGCCCAGGCCCAGCTTCTAAAGGGGGGAGCGAGCTGGGGGAGCCAGGGGGAAATTGCAAAGTTTAATTGGTGAATTGATGCTGATGTGCACATGGACCAAACCTATAAAGGTGTGGAGAGCTCGTGACTCGCTGTCCATTTTGGGTGATGCCCCTGGGGGGCTCTGTCTGCCCTAAATGAACCTTTGAAGGCCTTTCCAATAAACACCCACCTTTATTCCCTTACTCCTGACTGGGCTCAGTTTTTGGGCAGCCTTGTCAGGCAACTCCTCCCTGCAGGCAGAAGGGGCACACAGCCTGCCCAGCTGCCAGCACAGGGCCCTGGGTAAGTGAGACCCCCTTTTTTAACAAAACACAACGCCTATCCTTTACTAATCAACTCAAGCAGGCTTGTAGTCTAATGAAAAGGCATTAAACAGAGGGAGAAACAGATAAAAATAATTTATGCTGTGTTCCACAGCACACCTGTGGCTGCATCTATAATTGGTGGATAGACAGACAGGCAGACACTCTGTCAGCTTTGGAAGTGGGTCACAGTGTTCTGGAAAAAACAACAAAATGAGTTAAAAGTCAGTTTTCAGTTCCACAGCTCTATCTATACTGCGGAAAAAATAGATTTGTGTTGATTACTTTTACTCTAAGATTTAATTTCTTTTGGATCCATTCCCAAAATGGTCTCACCAGCACTAACCATATTCTTATTTCTGTGCTATGCTTTATAGCACTGGCTGTGCAGCCATGCTAACATAAAACCATCTGTATTACCAGAATCAATGTAAATTCCTTAATTTTTATTACTTTAGAGAAAAGGGAGGATTCAATAAATTTGGAAGCTCCTAGTAATTGTTCCATAATCAATACCCATGGCGTGGAGTTTATTTGGTTTTCTTCTTCGTTAGTGTTTCCATGTGTCAATCAAATTTTTAATCCAAACTTGGAGTAAAATAAACCTGAAATCTTGCAGTGAGATTAATTTGATCCTGGTAAGCAGCACTACAATGTGCTGTCAAACACAGCAGGTTTCAAGGACCAGAATTAGGAGTATCACCTTTTTTGTGGTCTTATCTTGGTTCCCTGACAATCCCAGGTCTGTGCTATATTGTTTTGGCAAAATGGATCAACAGAAATGTCAAAAGGACCCTGCTTTCCCAGGAAAATAAAACCTGAAATGTATTATCGACTGGCACCTGAAATTCTGGGTATGTTTAGTGCACACACAAACTGTCCTGCATTCATTAATGAATACAGTGATATCTACACAGTTGTAAAACCATCCAGCAACAAAATTAACTTGGTGCAGAGAGAGCAGAATGAAGAGTTTGTTTTCTTGTTCACCCGCAGGACATGATCTTCAGTTACCCACAGCAGCCCATTTTCCTCCTGGATTGCCAGGTAAGTGTATTTCTGCACATTTCTTGTGAGCACAGACCAAACCTTGGTGCCCAACACAGGTCTGAAGGCAGCAGGAGCCCGAGCTGGATGCAGAGTGTGAGCAGACAGAATGTGTCTGTCAGAGGCTTCACCTGCCAGACCCTCAGCCCTCACTGATCACATGAAGCTGGAGCTGTCTGTGTCTCACAGCTCGGAGAAATTCAAGTTGCAAAAGGCACTTACCCAAAGTAATGGCCATCTGACCTTAAAATGTCCATTTTCTGTTCTGTATAATGCTGGGGGTCTTTCCTGAATAGCTGCATTTTTAATATATGGCAAAGCAACCTAACTTGCAGTGAGGTGCCTCTCCAAAACGTGTATTGCTGCAGAGCACTAAAGCACTTGGCACAAAACATCTCAATTCCCCCTAAAACTGGGTGTTATTTTATAGGAGAGTCTTCTCCAACCCTAAATGTGAGGAGCACTACCTGCCTGCAGTGCACATTGAGGTCTGCAGCCAGAAACCCACACAAACCCCGAGATCTTCCACAAATTTGCGTGTTGGATTCTTATCTGGCATGGTAAGTCAAAGGGGCTTGGAGATTTGGGGTGAGCAGGGTGAAGACAAATGGTCTGTAAAAGGAGAGGTCCTAAAAAAGAAGATTGGTAAAAAGAGGTGGGGTATCAGTGGTTTTGTGACAGTGATGCCAGAGCAGCCACTTTGGCTCTCTGTGCAGTTATCAGTGCTGTGCTAAGGGGGAAAAAAACAACCAACCAACCAAAGTGATTTTGCATAAAGAACGATAATAAATAATTCCTTCAACTTCTTTGCATGATGACCATGGAGCAGCCTGGTCTAGCGGAAGGTGTCCTGACCCTGGCAGGGGATGAGACAAGATGAGCTTCCATGTCCCTTCAACCCAAACCAATCTGTGATTCTAATGTGACCAAAATGACATGTCCAGAACCTCAGGCTTGTTTTCACTGCTTCTGCTCCCGCAAAATTTAATCTCAGTGTCAGCCCTAAGCCCCCCAAGCACTGCTGGACAAATTAAAGCCCCGATGTAAGGCTGAGGGCTCTGAGGGAGCTGGGTGCGCCCGCAGCCCGGGCACGGCGGCTCCCGCTCCCTGGAACGGGCAGGGATTGGGGCTCGGGGCTCAGGCTGGGGATCCGGGTAGGGCTGGGGGCTCAGGCTGGGAATCCGGGCAGGGCTCAGGCTGGGGATCCGGGCAGGGATCGGGGGTCAGGCCGGGGATCCGGGCAGGGATC
>VZRZ01006170.1:268986-282888 GCA_013398175.1 Climacteris rufus | reverse complement strand
GGAGGATGTTCAAGTGCTTTTTGGGCCAGAGCATGTCACAGTGGGATGATGTTATTTGATAGCTCCTTGGTGGACAGAGTGGCTGCTTCTTAGAAGGTGTTATCAGGGCTGATTAATGTGAAGATAAGAGGCATCACCTGCCTCTTGTCTAACGCCCAGTTTGCAATCTCTGGAGGGTGCGGTGTGAAGGCCCCATCGTTAGCGGCTCATCAGAAGGTGGAGATGCTGATAGAACACATCCCTTTGGTCACCCCTTTCACCTAACCAGACCCCGTGCTCCTTTGTGGCCCTGCAGGAGACAAGCCCCACAAGTGCGAGGTGTGCAGCAAGTGCTTCAGCCGCAAGGACAAGCTGAAGATGCACATGCGCTCGCACACGGGGGTGAAGCCCTACCAGTGCAAGGCCTGCGCCTACGCGGCGGCCGACAGCAGCAGCCTGCGCAAGCACCAGCGCATCCACTCCAACGAGCGCCCCTTCAAGTGCCAGATCTGCCCCTACGCCAGCCGCAACTCCAGCCAGCTCACCGTGCACCTGCGCTCGCACACAGGTGGGGCTGCTGCTCCTGGGAAACTGGGGGACCCAGAAACCGGAACACATCGGGCTCGCAGAGCGCCTCAAATGCCAGCAGGAGTGAAAGGTTCTGCTTGTGAAGGGTTTTCGGGTACATTGAGGGCTCTCAGAGCGCCTCAAATGCCAGCAGGAGTGAAAGGTTCTGCTTGTGAAGGGTTTTCGGGTACATTGAGGGCTCTCAGAGCGCCTCAAATGCCAGCAGGAGTGAAAGGTTCTGCTTGTGAAGGGTTTTCGGGTACATTGAGGGCTCTCAGAGCGCCTCAAATGCCAGCAGGAGTGAAAGGTTCTGCTTGTGAAGGGTTTTCGGGTACATTGAGGGCTCTCAGAGCGCCTCAAATGCCAGCAGGAGTGAAAGGTTCTGCTTGTGAAGGGTTTTCGGGTACATTGAGGGCTCTCAGAGCGCCTCAAATGCCAGCAGGAGTGAAAGGTTCTGCTTGTGAAGGGTTTTCGGGTACATTGAGGGCTCTCAGAGCGCCTCAAATGCCAGCAGGAGTGAAAGGTTCTGCTTGTGAAGGGTTTTCGGGTACATTGAGGGCTCTCAGAGCGCCTCAAATGCCAGCAGGAGTGAAAGGTTCTGCTTGTGAAGGGTTTTCGGGTACATTGAGGGCTCTCAGAGCGCCTCAAATGCCAGCAGGAGTGAAAGGTTCTGCTTGTGAAGGGTTTTCGGGTACATTGAGGGCTCTCAGAGCGCCTCAAATGCCAGCAGGAGTGAAAGGTTCTGCTCGTGAAGGGCTTTTGGGTACATTGAGGGCAGACAGAGCCCCCCCAAATGGACAACAGCTCATGGCTTTTCATGCTTTTCTAAGTTTGGTCCATTTGCACAGTGCGGGTTAATCTTCTGTCTTCCAATTCATGAAGTCATTTACCCCCAGTTTCTCCCCACCATCTCACTTTTGTTTACATTTCTTAGGGCCTGAGACAGTAAGTTGTCCTTGGTTCCCCGGGCTAAAGAGGAATTGTTTTGTCTGACCAAAAAGGGAAAAAAGTGGTAGCTAACACTCAACATGGAGTTTAGAGTTATACGCTAAAGAATTGCAGGATTACAAATATATGAAAAATACCAAAGCTAAAATCCTAAGGCATCACTGCAGGTCACATCTCTGAAGGTTGGAAGGTCACAGAGATGATTTTAAAAGGTGGACAGGTGTCCAGATGCCCCAAAGAGATGGTTTGAGTTTCCAAAAGCACCCATGCTCTCTCCTGAGAGTTTCTTGGGCATGGAATCTGTTAGAGCAACACAGCACCACTAAAAATACCTGGTGGTGCTTGTACAGGTAATACCTGGAAGCAGTCAGGTCTGACCTTGGTAGGCTTTGTTCTAAAATTTTGATTTTGAGACTCTCGGGTGTTCTCAGTCAGTAGAACTGAAGTGGTGCTGATAATGCCAAAATTGTGGGCTCAGTCTTTGTATGGCCCATTCACCTCAGAGTTGGACTCAGTGATCCTTGTGGGTCCCTTGCAGCTCAGAATATTCTGTGATATAATTTAGTGATTGATTAGGAGCATTGAGGTTCCCATTTAAGTCTCTCAAATCTGGTCCACTCTATAAGAAACACTGAAATTATTTATAATTGCACTAGTTATATCAGTGCAAATCTTAGCTGCATAACTTAATCTTCTTGCACCAATAAAATAGCAAGTAATTAGCAATTTAAGTTACATCTTTTTTTGACCTTTTTTTGTGGTACCTTCCCTGTGCAGAGTGCTGGGCATTAATAGTGTAGATTGAACAGCCAGAATTGTATTCTGCCCATTGAATTTTTGCTCTATGGGTAGAAAACTTCTAGGCTTATAAACACTGTATCATTTTCTACTTGCATTATTTGCCTAAATTTCCTTTTAACCAGATTTTTCTTCTAGAGACTGTTCCTAGAATAGGTTTGCTGTGAAGGTACTGCTGTCTTTGTACAGTGTTGTTTTTCACCTAATGCAGGGTACTGGATTGGTTTCTGTGTTGTCTTTTATACATTTGATTATTTCTGTGAATTTTAGCTGCAAGGTGCTCATGGTTCAGTGATTACTAGATTAGCTTTCAACCTCTCCTACCTCTGGTTCTGGATTCAAGCACTAAACAACAGCAGTTTGGATGTGTGCAAGATGGGATTTATTTGGAGTAGATAAAAGAAATAAATCCCTTGTGCCTTGTGAAGGAGGGGAGGGTTAAGCCAATCTGTCTCTAGCAGAAAAGAATCTTTTATACTTCACAAATCTGCTGTGATGGAATGGGCAGGACTGGCAGGTTGGTTTACAAGTTCCCCTCTTCTGTTGCTGTCTGAATGTGCTGGTCAGTCAGAATAGTGGGGCTGTTGGAGGTTACCTGTGGAAACACACTGGCTGGAGAATGGGGCACAGAAGAGCATTTTTGTGCACTTCTTGCCTGGGCAGGTGTGCTCTGAGTGAGCACCTGGGAATGCTCCTGGCTCTCTTATTTCCAGATGTAGATTTCTGTGCCATTCAGTATTGCAGTAGGTGGGAAGGGGGTTTAGGCTAACTTCTTTCTTTGTGGCAGATCAGTCTGTTGCATCTTTAGAAATTGAATTATGCTAAAATTCAATCTTAAGTTTTGTTGTTTTTTCCATTTCTCCAAAGTTAATCTTTTGTAAAAGAATTTTTTTTTTAATTTGCTGAAAGGAGGCACAAGAATTTTGAAAGTATTCATTTCATTCTTGTTGGGTTGCAAAGCTGTTATGCACACAACCAATTTTAGGAGAAAAGACTGATATGTAGAATATATTGCTTACTGGAATTAAATTAATAATCCTCTAGAAGGTGAGTGTAATCTCCATTGCTCAGGGTGAGATCATCTACACGGAATTACTTGTTGAATTAATCATCTAAATATCAGCTTCCTGTTAAACTGCTCTTAGAATTAGTAATCCCAGGGTCAGACACAAGTTTTTAAGCTGTATTCTGACAGTATCAGTTGGGTATGGGCAGAAATGTAAAGAAATACAGAGCAGACCACTCTCTAAACCAACAGAACCAGCACAGTTTGCTATATTCTTCTTCATTTATTGTGCTATCCTGTATATGAAAATTAAGTCATTGAAATATGAACTGTGCCTTCATCAGCAAGGCAGATAAAAATTCAGTAGCTGAGTGTGCAGCTGAGGCTGTAAAATAAACTGGATGAACAAACA
Organism: Climacteris rufus; assembly: GCA_013398175.1. NCBI lineage: Eukaryota > Metazoa > Chordata > Aves > Passeriformes > Climacteridae > Climacteris > Climacteris rufus. The sequence continues at coordinate 279,178 of VZRZ01006170.1, read as the reverse complement.
GTGCATCTTCATTAATAAAATCTGTTTAATATAGATAGTACACCATGTATCTCAATTATTAAACAGATACATGGATTAGCACAGTAGGCCACAACTTGATTTGAAAAATATGCAGCTAAACCTATGACATATGTAGCTGGATAAGCAAATTATGCAAAATTATACAGCTCTCACAAACTCTATAAAATATTAACTTCTAAAATAAATCAGCCATTTGCAGTTTGATTATTAAAGAGGATAAACGCTTGTCGAACTAAATACACTTTTTCCTTTTCTCACCAAGAGTGTCTTAGAACCTAATAACACAATTTTTCCACTTTTTCGAAATAATACCTACCTAAAGACTTCATGCTCAGGTATTTTAGATAGAGATGAAAGAAAGAAAAGGGAACATTTATTTAGTTAGGTTGCTAAGTTTGCTGTGGATGGTTTTTTAATGACTTCAGAACAGACTCACTGCTCTTTACCCTGGAATTGATTAGGGATTAGACACAGCTCCACCTTAACGTGGGCATGGATATTGTGACACCAGCCTGCAAATAAAGAAAATGCAGAATAATGGTTTAGATCCAAGTGTGTCAGAGCAGGTGACAGTCCTGTGTCATTAAACTCCTCTTGATCTTGAGAATGCGTTGGGAGGTTGGAACAGGTCAGCTGCACACAGTGCATTGCAGCAGCGCTTGCTGCAGTGGCTCGGGGCGCCTCACCCGTCACTGAAGCTGTGGGTTCTGTTGGCAGGGGATGCTCCTTTCCAGTGCCAGATGTGCCCTGCCAAGTTCAAGATCAACTCGGACCTGAAGAGGCACCTGCGGGTGCACTCGGGGGAGAAGCCCTACAAGTGCGAGTTCTGCGACGTGCGCTGCGCCATGAAGGGCAACCTCAAATCGCACATGCGCATCAAGCACAGCCTGGAGAACACCCTCAAGTGTCCCGAGTGCGAATTCCAGTGCGGGAACAAGACGAGCCTGCGGCACCACATCCGCGGCCACCAGCCCGAGCAGCCGCTGAAGTGCTCCGAGTGCAGCTACTCCTGCTCCAGCAAGGCCGCGCTCAAGGTGCATGAGCGCATCCACGGCAAGGAGCGGCCCTTCAAGTGCGACCTCTGCAGCTTCGACACCAAGCAGCGCAGCAACCTCACCACCCACGTCAGGAAGGCCCACGGGGACAAGGCCAAGGGCAAGAAGCCGTCGCCGGAGAAGAAGGAAGGCGAGCGGCCCAAGCAGGGCGGTTCCAGGCAGGTCGCCAAGCTGGACGCCAAGAAGGCCTTTAAGTGCGACCTCTGCGACGCCTCCTTCGTGCGAGAGGATTCCCTGCGCAGCCACAAGAAGCAGCACAGCCTGTACAACGGCTCCAAAAGCGGCGAGCTGGCTGTGCTGCAGCTGCAGATGGAGGCCGGCCGGCAGCCCGGCGCCCCCGTCGCCGTCAGCCACCTGCAGGTCCCGCTGCAGGCCGCGCACGTGTCCCCCTACAACGAGGGCAGGGTCAAGATCATCGTGGGCCACCAGGTCCCTCAGGCCAACGGCGTCGTGCAGGCCGCCTCTGTCAACGTGGTGCCCCCCGCCCTGCTGAGCCAGGGCCAGGAGGAGCTGCTGGGCAGCAGCCGCCTGCAGCTGCTGGGCCAGGTGAGCGTGCTGGCCCCGGCCCCGGCGGTGGCCGCGGGCGAGGCGGGGCCGGCGGCGCAGCCGGCAGTGCTGCTCACCAGCCACGAGCAGGCCGAGGGCAGCGCCCTGCACCAGGCCCTGATCCCCGCGGCTGCCCCCGGCCACGAGCCCCCCGCCAGCCAGGCCTTCATCGCCGGCCCCGGCATCAGCTGCTCCGACCTGGAGGGGCTCAACGCCCTCATCCAGGAGGGAGCCGCCGAGGTGACCGTGGTCAGCGACGGCGGCCAGAGCATCACCGTGTCCACGGCAGCGCCTCCTCCTCCCATCTTCTCCTCCTCCTCGCACACAGAAGCCCCAAAGCAGAGCTATTCCATCATCCAGAGCGGGGCGCACGCGGCTCTGCTGTGTCCCGCCGACTCCATCCCGGATTAGCCCCCGGGGCTGTTCCTGGCCTGGCGCTCTCCCTGGGGCTGCTGCATGTGGCAGGAATGCACGGGACACCGGTGAATGCAGGGCTGGTCCTCCAGAGCCAAATACCTTCCACTGCCACGTTTTACTTGTCTGTACATCTTGTGTGTGAAAAGGGGGATGTGCACGTTTCTGTGCCTCTGCTGAAATGAGAGGGCCTGCTCTTTGAAAAATCACAGCAGCTGTTGCCAGCGTCCCTAGACAGTGACATTCCCAGAGCATGGCTCTTGTACTGTGCTGGCTGAAAGAAGAAATCCTCACCTTGTGCTGAATTACCTGCACAGCAGTCTTGTTGTTTGATGCACGCACAAAAAGACAATAATCTGAGCCATTCTGGAGTTGATTGAAGTGAAGTCTCTTCCAGTTCCATGCTGTGTGTGCAGTCACTGCTCCTGGCTGATCCCTGAGAAACCCCCTCTGCTGGGTCTGCTCCAGCCCAGGTGAGGTTGGAGGGGGCTGTTCCTCAGTGTCTGTAGAAACTGGTAGCAACTGGCACTTGAAATGTTTATGCAGAAGCACAGGTGATTGTTTTTAGAAAACAAAAGAATGTTTAGATAGAATTCCCTCTATCAGTAGTAACTAACTTTGTTAGCAACAACACAACTGCAAATTCTCTCTGGCGTGGTGATCTCTGTCAGAGGTGCCTGTGAATTAAACAGCAAAACAACTGGAAATATATTTTTTAAAAACACTACTTACATTTTGTTTTTATTTTGATGCTGCCTGTTGGGAGTTGATAAAAGTGCATTACATTTTGGGTCTTCTTTTCAAGTTACAGGGGGAAAAGGATAAGATTGAATTTAATGTAATATTAAAATAATACTTTAATCCAAGGTCTGACAGTCCAGGTTGGATCACAAGGAGATGGTAATTTACTGTTATACTGCACATTTCTCTAATGAAGGAATTCCAGGGTGTATTTTGAACTGTGTAAGAATAGGATGAAATAGTGCATTGGTGGTCTAGATTTTAATACCAGTTTTTCTATATTTTCCCTTTCTTGTAAGCCTACAGAATCTGCAGGCAGGGTTCCCTCAGCTCCAAGTGTTCCATGTCACCCATAGGTGGTGCCAGAGGCCCAGGGAAACTGTGGAGTGTGCTCTGTCTCCTGGATGATGTTTCCTGTTTAACAGTTCCCTGCTCTTAACTCTGCCGGTAAAAACATTGCAAAATTCACTTTTATAAGATGTTACAGAAAGCACAGCTGTAAAAATGTTGCTTTCATTTAAGACAAAAAGCAGCAACTAAAAAGAAATGTCCAAACTTTTCTACATGAAGATCTGTGGCCAAAGCTTAATTTCACAATTTATGTTAAGTGGATAATTTTGTACTCCCTGTTCATTAATTTGACCCTGTACAGAGTTCACAGCTGCAGAATTGTTGGGCACTACGAGGATGGTTTTGGCAAAGCTGATGGTTTGAACTGCAGTTGATCTGTGTTTGCCCTTGGCCAGGGGATGCAGCACCACATCCAGGAACCTCACCTCAGTCCAGTGTCACACTTAACGTTGCACAGCTCTGTTATCTGCCTTGCAGCTTCTCTAAAAGCTTTGTTTGCCTTCTAAAATAGGAAACCGGTAGATTTGTCATATTGTAAAGACTCACCTTGGTTCTGGTCCTGTGTGTGTGCCTCAGAGATAAACAGGAAAGATAACCAATGGTGTGAATGAATAGGCAGAGCTTAGTGCTGCTTCTTCAGCGTTGTTTAGCTGATTGCATCGTGGTTAAGTGAACAATCTAGAGGCTTCTTCCCTCAACCCTAAAAACAAAAAAAGTAGCTGATAACCACGGCTGAGATGGGAGCAATTTATTTTCAATTTTCTCTTCCAATATTCTGGCTTTATTTCTGTGTATGACACTAATGGTCTGTGTGTTTTGGAGCTGGCAGGAGCAGATTGTTTTAATCTCTGAGGTTCATTTAATACATTCTTCATGTTATCAGCAGAACCATCCCATGAGGGAGCCTGGTAATTCAGAACAAGTGTCTCTTGTAGAGCTCTCCTCCTTTTGAGCACATGGTAAATAAATGCTGTCCCTCCCTCCCCAGAGTTCTGCACAACCTCAGAGCTCTGGAGGAAGTTGGCTCTTTCCAGGGCAAAATATTGGGATGGAGCTTTGTTCCTGCTGCCTGGGTGAGCTGAGGCCAGGCTGCAGAGTGGGTGATGCTCACCCTGCACAGCCCTGGCTCCCAGAGGGAGGTGGAAAAGGGGATATTTATTCCATAGTGTTCCTTCCAGCACAGCCCTGGCTCCCAGAGGGAGGTGTAAAAGGGGATATTTATTCCACAGTGCTCACCCTGCACAGCCCTGGCTCTCAGAGAGAGGTGTAAAAGGGGATATTTATTCCACAGTGCTNCAACTGCAAATTCTCTCTGGCGTGGTGATCTCTGTCAGAGGTGCCTGTGAATTAAACAGCAAAACAACTGGAAATATATTTTTTAAAAACACTACTTACATTTTGTTTTTATTTTGATGCTGCCTGTTGGGAGTTGATAAAAGTGCATTACATTTTGGGTCTTCTTTTCAAGTTACAGGGGGAAAAGGATAAGATTGAATTTAATGTAATATTAAAATAATACTTTAATCCAAGGTCTGACAGTCCAGGTTGGATCACAAGGAGATGGTAATTTACTGTTATACTGCACATTTCTCTAATGAAGGAATTCCAGGGTGTATTTTGAACTGTGTAAGAATAGGATGAAATAGTGCATTGGTGGTCTAGATTTTAATACCAGTTTTTCTATATTTTCCCTTTCTTGTAAGCCTACAGAATCTGCAGGCAGGGTTCCCTCAGCTCCAAGTGTTCCATGTCACCCATAGGTGGTGCCAGAGGCCCAGGGAAACTTTGGAGTGTGCTCTGTCTCCTGGATGATGTTTCCTGTTTAACAGTTCCCTGCTCTTAACTCTGCCGGTAAAAACATTGCAAAATTCACTTTTATAAGATGTTACAGAAAGCACAGCTGTAAAAATGTTGCTTTCATTTAAGACAAAAAGCAGCAACTAAAAAGAAATGTCCAAACTTTTCTACATGAAGATCTGTGGCCAAAGCTTAATTTCACAATTTATGTTAAGTGGATAATTTTGTACTCCCTGTTCATTAATTTGACCCTGTACAGAGTTCACAGCTGCAGAATTGTTGGGCACTACGAGGATGGTTTTGGCAAAGCTGATGGTTTGAACTGCAGTTGATCTGTGTTTGCCCTTGGCCAGGGGATGCAGCACCACATCCAGGAACCTCACCTCAGTCCAGTGTCACACTTAACGTTGCACAGCTCTGTTATCTGCCTTGCAGCTTCTCTAAAAGCTTTGTTTGCCTTCTAAAATAGGAAACCGGTAGATTTGTCATATTGTAAAGACTCACCTTGGTTCTGGTCCTGTGTGTGTGCCTCAGAGATAAACAGGAAAGATAACCAATGGTGTGAATGAATAGGCAGAGCTTAGTGCTGCTTCTTCAGCGTTGTTTAGCTGATTGCATCGTGGTTAAGTGAACAATCTAGAGGCTTCTTCCCTCAACCCTAAAAACAAAAAAAGTAGCTGATAACCACGGCTGAGATGGGAGCAATTTATTTTCAATTTTCTCTTCCAATATTCTGGCTTTATTTCTGTGTATGACACTAATGGTCTGTGTGTTTTGGAGCTGGCAGGAGCAGATTGTTTTAATCTCTGAGGTTCATTTAATACATTCTTCATGTTATCAGCAGAACCATCCCATGAGGGAGCCTGGTAATTCAGAACAAGTGTCTCTTGTAGAGCTCTCCTCCTTTTGAGCACATGGTAAATAAATGCTGTCCCTCCCTCCCCAGAGTTCTGCACAACCTCAGAGCTCTGGAGGAAGTTGGCTCTTTCCAGGGCAAAATATTGGGATGGAGCTTTGTTCCTGCTGCCTGGGTGAGCTGAGGCCAGGCTGCAGAGTGGGTGATGCTCACCCTGCACAGCCCTGGCTCCCAGAGGGAGGTGGAAAAGGGGATATTTATTCCATAGTGTTCCTTCCAGCACAGCCCTGGCTCCCAGAGGGAGGTGTAAAAGGGGATATTTATTCCACAGTGCTCACCCTGCACAGCCCTGGCTCCCAAAGGGAGGTGTAAAAGGGGATATTTATCCCACAGTGCTCCCTCCAGCACAGCCCTGGCAGGCCCTGCTCTGCCCAGGCTTTCTCCCCAGTTTGCTGGTGGGGTGCCAAGGGTGAGTTTTTGTGTGTCACAGCCTCCCTGCTCTCTGAGGATGAACCTGCTGACAGAACTGGGGTTAAAGTGGGCAAGCAGTGGTGCATCCCCTGTGTGCATTTCAAATAAACCACCCCAGCTCTGGGGCATTCCAGCCTTTGGGGTTTGTTGCTGGTCCTCCCTGATGCTGCTTTTTAAAGCCAGACCCAGTGTCCTGTGAGCAGAGGCTTATCCTCCACAGGACCTGCTCAAATGTGCTTTCCCCTCGGGTTTTTGTGAGGCAGAAACACACAGCAGGAAAAAAAATCCAAAGTCTAAAGAAAACTGTGTCTTGGACACCTTTAATTGTGTTTTGGGGAGGCTGGTTCAGGTTGAGCCCCAGCTCAGTGTCCCAGTGGGGTTTGAGCAGTAAAGCAGAAGCACTGGGTTAAGCCCTATCAGTAGTGCTGTATCTTTTATGTGGTTTTGATAAATATTTCAGCTGTCATTTGCATGAAAATGGCAGATCCCTGCTCAAAACCAGCCTGAGTTTGTCCCATGCACAGTGGGGGTTCCTGGACGTGCAGATCCCCCAGGAAACAGCCCTGGATCAGTGGATGGGATCAAGTCCTCACCTGAGACCTAAAACCAGCAGAACTTGGCCCAAAGCTGGCTCCTTTGGGAACTGGGGGAAAACCAAACTTAAGTTGGATACACGTGGGGCTTGCAATTAAAAATTGTAACCAAAATACCTCCCAGTCATTTTGGGAATGAGCTGTTCATTGCTATTGTCATCTGACTGCACTGGAAAGTACCTTCTGTTGAGGGGTTTGTTAGAAGCATGACAAGACGTTTTTTCTCTACATTACAAAGATCTGGGGAAAAAATCCTTTTTTTTTTAGATACCTTTATTCTGTATTTCTGATTATTGATTTGTGTTTGAAATCAAAAGTCACCCTTTTTGCACAGTGATGCTCTGGTGACTGCAGAAATATTTTCTGTGTCCTCAGTGGAAAGACCTCTATCCTGTAATTTCAGCAATATTGACTGCATACTCTAATGGCTTTCTACATCTCTAGTTGGAAAATCTTTAGCCTTGTTATTTAAATTTTAAGAAGAGAAACCAATATTGTTAAGAGAAACTGATGTCTCCTGTCACTTACCCAGTGACCTTTCATAAGGTGATAAAGGTTTCTATAGTGACCTGAGGAAATAATGTCTCAGGTATCATTGTGAATTAAAAGTCTGTGGCAGGAAAAGCTTTCTTTTCTCTCTCTCAGGTATCCAGTTCTGCCTTTGTCTTTATTCCAGTTGCTAGACATGGAGAAGGACTCATAAAACATACAGGATTTGGTTACATGGCTGTCTTTAGACACTTCACAATGTTGTAGGGAAGGAAAAAAGTCCATGGCAAAGCAGAGATGGATTTTTTTTAAGCTGTGTACAATGGGAGTGACACACTCATGTTCAGGAGCTGCTGCTGTGATGCCACTGAATTCTGTGAGCTGTGGTACCAGAGAATTTATCCCATAAGCTTCAGGAGCTGTGTTTGCCTCTCTAAAACCAGGAATTGTCATTTATTGCAGATTCAGCTTTGGCAGAGGTGTTTCTCTAAGTTCCTGCTTTCAGACCTGGTGTAAACTTGCCTTTAATTCTGAAAGTGAAAGCTCTTGGTAGGGAGACAGAGGCTGCATTTTGTAGGTAAAAGTTGAACATGACCTGGGAAATCATTAACTGAGGGCCTGCAGAGTTGTTTGGGGGTGTTTGGCTTTGGTGGGTGTGTTTTGATTTGGCTATATTTTAAGGATATAAGGATGCATTTTTGCCTTCTTGTGCTCCTGGATGGAACAACCTGTTAGCAGTGTCTGGCAGTTTATCCAACCTGATGGGACAGACAGCTGAAAAAGGCTTGGAGAAACCTACAACGTTTTCAGCTGGAGTTTCTCACTGATGTCCTTCAGAATGAATGCAAGCTGATAAATCCTTGTGCTGTCTGTATTGGCAGCATTTGAAATAAAGGCTGGCCCTGGTGCCTCCTGCTCTGGGCTGTCAGACAATTTTGTCATTTTGCTTCCATCACAGCCTGGGCCAGGAGAGGCAGAGCCCTGAGCCAGCACCTCCTTCGACCTGCTGGTTGTATCTGCACCTTCTAAATGTCAGACTGACAGAAAATACCCACCCCACACCTCCTCTTAGCACAGCTCACAGCTTCCTACTTCCAAAGTGTGTCTGCACTTCTGTTATTGGCCATATTTCATTCCTGTATTAGTGACATGTATTCTCACTGGAGCTGTGCTGCTGGATTCCCACCTGGAGAAGGTGACAGTGCTCTCAGGATATTGTGAGCATGGGAATCACTTGGATACCTCAGTGATGAGCCAGCTGCAAATACCCAGACAGATCCTGGAGATAGCCACACCTCCTGATGGCCCAGAGGAAAAGCTGAATGAACAGCAATGCATAAAGCTAAACTGCATAATGCAGAGCAGTCATAATTAATAGATTAAAGTTCTTTGTGAAACATGCTTTTTTATTCTAGTAAAGGAAAGGGGCTACAAGTGGTGGCACAGTTTTAGACAAACAGCAGTGTAAGGTGCCACGTTCAAGTTGTAAAGCTAAAGAGATGATTAAAATATACCTGGGTTTTAAATGTTTACAGGACTGAGGTAAGACTTATTATCTTAAATAGCAGCACTTTTCCTCATCTCTGGGTGTATTGAATCATTCTGGTTCTCAGAGTACACACAGTTGCTGGGGGATTATTAAAAAGTTGCCGTTCCTTGCTGCTTAGCCCCTCCTAAAAAGTTCAGAACTCATCATGTGAATCAATCTGTCTAAACAATGTTAAATTTTGCTTTTGTTCTGAAATCATGCAGATCAGCCATTGATAGAACTTTAATTGGCTGGGGATGTTCATGATTTTTTCCCTTTAAAAAAAAAAGCCTGCCAGCAAAATTGCTTTTTGGTGATGACTCTGCTTGAAAAGTGCTCTGCAGGGGCCCATTCCCAATTGATTATCTTTCACAGCTAATAGCTTCAAAGGCTGTTTGGTGGACAGTCCAGTTTTACATTTAAATGTAAATCTCGATAGCCTTGACAGACTGACGATCAGAAAAAAGGGAGGTAAAAACAGTAAAATAAATGTACAGCTGGTATAACTTTCACCAGCTCCTCCAGGGGCAATTGTAAAATTAAATTGTAAAATTAAAACGGTTAGAGTTTGGGAAAGCTCTTTAGAGGGGGTGCTGAGTGAAAACTCCCCTCCAAAGATTAATTAACATTAATAAGTTGTTAAATAACCTGTCAGCCTGCAAAGTTTAGTGCAGTGGCAGTGCTGCCCTGGTGCTGCCTCTGCATTGAGCTGGAGGGACCTGGGCACGGCCTTGGGATGGGGCAGCAGGGATTCTGTGCCAGGGAAGGGGTTCTGTGCCAGGGAAGGGGTTCTGTGCCAGGGAAGGGGTTCTGTGCCACGGAAGGGGTTCTGTGCCAGGGAAGGGGCACACTCTGGGATGGGGAAGCAGGGGTTCTGTGCCAGGGTAGGGGTTCTGTGCCAGGGTAGGGGTTCTGTGCCAGGGAAGGGGTTCTGTGCCAGGGGATGGGGCAGTGCTGGTTCCTGCTCAGGGGAGAGGGGCTGGGCTGGCCCTGCAGGCTCTCTTTGGGCAGCCCAAGTCCCCAAAGTGGAAGCCAAGGAGGGTGGCACAGCTCTGGTCCTGCCAACATCCCCGGCCCCTCAGGGGCTGCGTGGGCTCTCCATGGTGAGGGCTCCAGGCTGGAGCCTCCCTTTGTCCTGGAGCAGGTGAAGAGCAAAGGGACAGTGAGGGCTGAGGGCTCCTGGAGCAGATGGAGACCAAAGGGACACTGAGGGCTGAGGGCTCCTGGAGCAGATGAAGAACAGAGGGACAGTGAGGGCTGAGGGCTTCTGGAGCAGATGAAGAGCAGAGGGACAGTGAGGGCTGAGGGCTTCTGGAGCAGATGAAGAGCA
>VZRZ01006170.1:191550-262604 GCA_013398175.1 Climacteris rufus | reverse complement strand
CATCATCATCCCCATCATCATCCCCCCCGATATCCCACACCCCTCATGTGAGGGCTGAGCATTTTTATTCTGAGTGTCTCCATGGGTTTCACTCCTCTTTTTCCCAAATCCTGTTGTTTCCCCAGCTTCCACCGCTCCCTGCTCTCCCCAAGGCTCGTGCTGAGCTGCAGGAGCCCCTCTGTGGGCTCAGCTTGTTCCCAGAGCCTGCTTGTTCTCACTTTTGCAGAGCTGCATCCTTGCTGGAGCACATTTCTCTGGGGCTGGGAAGGGTTTCCCTGTCTGTGCTGGGAGGGATGCACTGGACAGGGAAGGGTTTTCAGGCAGGGCTGGGATTTGCTGCTCCAGGGCAGGTCCTTGCAGCCCCTGCTACCCTGGGATGCTGCAGGGAGGTGTTTGGGTCCTAAATAAACCTTGGGGAGTCAGGAAAAGTCTGGCACAACCTTATTTCTCATGCACCAGGTGCTGGAAGTGACTGCAGGGCTGGGCAGGGCCACGTCTGTGGTGAAGTCCATGAGTATAAACCTGTGTAAGTGGTGTTAATTCCTGTTCCATTTAATTTCTGCAGTGGGATAAGCCTGTGCAGAGCCAGGGATGGGTGATAACCTGTGCAAGGCCTGGAGCTGCCAATTCTTTCACTCTCAGCTCTTCTTGGTGCCACCCTGGGCTTTGCCAGAATAACCAACCACTGACAACACCTAAATTAAATCTGTAGCACCCATCACACTGACATCCATAGAGCTGGGGTTGGTGCCAGAATTGTCTTTTCTCCAGCAAGTCCTTGGGTGCTCCAATGGCCAGAATTTAACATGGAATTTCTGCTCCAGTGCATGAAGACATTCTGCACGTTCCCTGAGCATCTGCCACTGGATAAAGGTTAAACTGGGAAAGATATTCTGCCTTTCAGCCCCTTTGCCCATATTTACAGTTGTTAGATATAGAAATGCAAATTTATATTTGAATATTTAAAATATGTAAAATATTTGTTTAAATAAATTTCTTATTTTTAAAAATTGTTGTCAGATGTTGCAGTTTAAGGTCTCCTTGCCCTGTTTCCTTTCCAGCCAGTATAACATAAAAACAACTCCATATCTCCATCTTATTCATATGGGTAAAATAGATGTGTAAATTCCCAAGATTAAAGCATACTTTTCTGAAATACAAATCTGTGACAAAATCCATCACATCTCTTGGTCTGGGATCATTTTTTTCTATTTTACCAACTCCTCCATCATCTCTCACAGAAACTTTTTTTCCTTATAATTCTACCACTGCTTAATTGGCCTCTGGTCTGCATTTTACTTCCTTACCAGTAAAATTATTTTAACTAGTGGCTCTTGCAAGAGCCATCTGTTGTTCCTGCAGGGGACATTCCCACCAGGACAACCCAGCAAAGGTGGCACAAGTCAGCATCCCACAGCTCAGGTTTGGTCCCTCTTCACCTGCTGAGGGTTCACATCCCATTTATCCTGGCAGGAAAAAGCTGCTGTCTGCCAGGTTCCTCAGCGTTATCTTTCCTGGGAGAGAGAGATTCTGGCCACCTCGTTAATAGTGCTCATTAATTAGGAATATAAGTGGGGATAAAAAGAATGGCTTTTGTGTCGTGGAGTGAAACTTTAAAGCAGTGGTGTTAAAAGTTTAGATGGTCGAGAAAAGAATGGATTCCCATCTTATAAAATGGATTGATTTAAAATAAAAAGGCACTGGATGGCAAACAGCAGGCAAGTGTGGAAGAGCACAGGGAGGGGGGTGCTGGCTCTGGGCTGCAGGAGGGGTCTCTGATTCAAGGTTTACTACTCGACCATGGTTTCAGGAACCTTTTTGTGACCCCAAGCAAGTTACTCCCATCTCACTATTCTTCCATTTCCTCTTTCTGTAAAATGATATTAATAGCACTTCAGCTGCAGAGCAGGTTTATTGTACAAGGCTTAATGAATGTTTGTCTCCCTGTGATTGAGATTCTTTCCTGCTGGAGGCAAGAATTTTAAGCAGGTTGATTAAATAGAAAAGGTCTCTAACTGAAGCTATTATTAAAAGCAGAAGGAATTATTTCTTAGGGAATTTTTAACCTTACATCCATTAGAGTTGTCAAAATACAGCAGTTTTAGTTCTCCTATTCTTTAGCAACTTTAGTTTTGTCTCCCTTCCTCCACCACTCAAACCAGCAGCGTGCTCAAAAACCAGTTATCATGCACACCCAAGGATCTGCACAGCCAGCTCTAACATTTCTAAACATTGCCACAAAATCACACTTTATAGGTACTGAATACTTAAATATACCTGAATAAAACCAAAGTAATCTTAATCACAGTAGTTAAAACATAACTACATTATCCTGGTTTGCTTTTGTGTTTTGAAGAAAGGAATTTGTGAACACTCCCCAAACTTTCAGAAAAGATTCAAGAAAAAAAGCTAAACATGGAAATGTTTTCATTCCCTTCAGGTCTCAGTCCCCTTTGACTGTTTAACAAATCAACTATATATATAGATATGTTGTTTATAATGCAATATATATATATGTTGGCTGTTTGCACAGTGGTATTTAGTCGTAGAATCACAGAATTTAAAGACCAACCAGTTCCAGCCCTGCCATGGGCAGGGACACCTTCCCCTAGACCAGGCTGCTCACAGCCCCACCCAACCTGGCTTTTCTCAATGACTGAGTGGCAGAAAAACTGAGAAGGATTTTTGGGGCAGCCTTACAGCCAAAATCCCCTTCCCCATGGTCTGCACAGGCACTGAGCAGTGGGGGCTGCACCTCTGGCTGGGACACCTTTACCAGCCCCTCTGGATCCAGATGTTTATTGCAAAATGAACCTGTGTGCTCCACCAAGGAGGGCTCCCAAGCAGTTGCATGCAGTGCCATGAGCAGTTTTAGGAATTAAATCTCTCTTCTGTGGATATGATGAAAAGCTTGGCAGGAATTTGCACAGTGGCCAAGGCGAGTGTTACAGAGCTGTGTTGTGGGTCAGGGATTATAGAGCTGCTGCTGGTGGCCACAGACAAAAGATGGGATGTTTTAAGGGTTAGCCCCAATAGTAACCACAGTGTTCCCATTATTATACAAACAGGGCTTAAAGTCCTTGTCTTTCTCCCTCATGTGTTAAAAGCAATTGCACTGGTTAATAAAAATCAGGGACAAGTTTTGTTTTTCTCAGAAAATGGAGTGGCTGGAGCCTCTTCAGCAGCTGTGTGATGTAATTTTGCCAATAACTGCGACTTATAGCTGAGAAAACTAATCCAAAATTGCCTTGTTACAACTGAAACAGCCAACAGAGGCTTTACAAAACTTGCAAAGAGAGAAAAAACACAGGGGAAGGTGTAAAGATACTTTTCTGGGGGAGCAATGTGCACATCTGGAAGGAGCTTGGCTCGGAGCTGGGTGAGGGGGTTGCTGTAAAACCCAGCCCGTGCCACCCTTGCTGGGCTGGGATTCCAGATAACAAATTGGGCTCGGTTCAGTGAGAAAACTTCTTGAGGTTTTCAATTAATTCATGGTTTGCTGATGTTTGTGTGTTAGGAGTAATGTGCTCGTTCTGTTTGGCAGAGCAGTTAAATGTTCAGTGTCAGCCTAATCCTTCTGATGTTGGAGAGGCTTTCATTTCTGAAATCCTCAGGTTGTTCACATCCTGCTCATGTAGAAGTTAGCACAAAATTAGCATGAAATCTCCCAACAGAAATCAGAGGTTTCATGGAGCTTTTGCTATGAAAGAACAATAAAAACAATCATTTCTTGAAGCCTGTTCAGAATGTCATACTAAGTTTAGGACGTGTTAAAAAAATCAAACACACCCTTCCTGTCATCCACTTCTCTCAAAATAAATTGTGATCGTTTAATTCAGAGCGTTTTTGCTTCCATTACATTTTGGCATGCTGAGGCTATGAACCCAATAATCTTCCCCATGTAAAAACATCTTTAATAAGCAATAAAAGTACATTCTGTCCCCTCTTCCCTGTTATGGGGATCCTTCAGCATCAGTAAAGAATTGCACATATAAAAATGTACTCAAATGGAACCTGCAGGGAAAATCAGATTTACCATCTCCTTTCACAAAGAATCATGTTTTTTCAGGCTGTCTACAGAGTTGTCAGAATCCATTAAAAACAGAGCTCCTCTTTTACCATCTTCAGTGTTTAATTTCTCAAACATGGGTAGAACATTTGTGTTTCCCTAATAACAGTTGCAGGAGTTGTTTGGAGGGATGCACCTTTATGTAGACACTTTCATGCAAGTTTTAATTCCAAGTTTATTCATGACATTTTTGAAGGCAAACTTCTGAAAAAATTTTTTAAAATCCATGTTTGTAGTTTTCCGTGTTGAGTTCATTTACTTATTTATTTCAGCTGCTGATCTCTCCCTAACTACTGCATCCCAAATCACTTTTCTTCCCTCCGAGGAACAATCAGAAAAAGCTGCCTTTGCCCCTCCAGGTTTCTCGTGGGCTAATTGGAGGTTTGGGCTCTTTATCCTGATGATTAAAAGAACAGCTGAGTGGAAGGCAGAATGCATTTACAGAGCTGCCACACCCAGCCCTGCTCTTTGCTTTCCTCTGATTAATTTAGCAAATGAAACTCCTGTAAACTCACATCACTTTTTTCCCCACACAAACCCACCGTGGCTCTGCAGTTTGAAGTAAGCCTTGGGTAAACTGGCCTGTAGATAACTAAATCAGTATAACAAAAGCTTGTTGTTGAAAAGTGGTTTTCTGTAAAGTCACATTTTGTGCTGGGGCATATAGATGGTATGAAATGAAACAGCCCTTTTGGAGAAGCTGCCTTTAATTTGGTGTATGAGAAAAACAACTGTCACTGTTTACACTCCTCGCTCAAGGTAAGCATGTTTGTCTAAAGTATTACTTCAGCCTGCCTTGCAAACACTTGAGGCTTGCTTACCATTTTTCTATATATAGACTGCTCTGTGGCACTGTCTTTATCAAAACTTGGGGAAAATCTTTAACAGAATCTGAGAGACTTGCCTAATTTATGCAGCCATCTATTCTCCTCCTATTGATTCCCTCCATGATATATGTTTGTCCTCGCTGCCTGTGAAAACCTGGAATTAAAACTGAAGCGTTTCTATTTTATGCCTGTAATTGCTGGCAGAGAAGAGATGGGGGTTATGGATAAAAGCTGTAATCTCTTTAGCGAGCTTTAAACAAATCATCTTGTAAAACCCAGCACAAAACCGTCCCGAGTTTACAAGACAGACACTTCCAAGCAGCAAAGCCTGACTTCACCAGAGTTTTTAGAAAGGATTTGAGAGCATCATTCCCACCCTTTGTGCTGAACCCCCCAAACCGAAGCAGCTCCCCAATTCCAGGGGACAGAGCTGGGGACACGGTCCCCGCATCAAACCCATCCCGGCGAGATCAACCATTGGCGATTGAAATCTTCCCTGCTTTATCTCTTTGTTTGCTGCTTGGAATGCTATTGATACCTCCTTTGTCTTTGTAATTGTTTTAATTAGGCAGCCAGCATGGGCCCCTGGCGGCGCTGGGATGGAGCATTGTGGGCAGCGCAGCGGGACGGGCACAGCAAATACACCAAACACACCAAAAACACCGAACAAACACACCGAACACACCAAAAACACCGAACAAACACACCGAACACACCAAAACCACCGAACAAACACACCGAACACACCAAAAACACCGAACAAACACACCGAACAAACACACCAAGCACACCGAACACACCAAAAACACCGAACACACACACCAAACACACCAAGCACACCAAAAACACCGAACAAACACAGCGAACACACCAAGCACACCAAACACACCAAACACACCAAAAACACCGAACACACACACCAAACACACCAAACACACCGAACACACCAAATAAACACACCAAACACACCAAGCACAGCAAACACACCAAACAAAACACACCAAACAAAACACCGAACACACCAAAAACACCGAACACACCAAAAACACCGAACACACAAAACACACCAAGCACACCGAACACACCAAACAAAACACACCAAAAACACCGAACACACCAAAAACACCGAACACACCAAACACACCAAGCACACCAAACACAGAGCTGCGCTTCTTTCCTCTGTCTCCTTTCCCTCCTTGTCCTCTTTGTTGGCCTCTTCGTGCGATATTTCTGCCGAGGAGGGGGAAAAACCTCCCCGAGTTCTTTGCCTTTGGAAAGGGGAGAGAGCCTGCACAAATATTCCCGGGATGGGGCAATTAAAGCTGATATTGCCAGGGATCATTGCAGTTGGAGTGGAGCATTGCCCGTATTGACTGGGCTCTCCACGAGCTGTGTCTTCAGCAATTAGCTCGATATTTATGTCGGTTACTGTGCTCTCCACTCGGCAGATTTCTTCTTCATTATTATTTTTTTGGCTCTCTCCTCTTATTTGTTCTTGTTGACCACATCCTTCTTTTGTGAGTGGAAATCTGGATGTTCAATTATGATGCAGATCTGCAACTCATTAGCAGTGAGTTTTGGTGCTGTGGCCATTTGAAGACAATTCTGCCATTTAACTTGTGGGAACTTTTGGCAATGTGTACATTCTGGGGGGGAAAAAATCCCCAAACCCAGAAGTTTGTTTGTAGAGATAAACAATAACATCAAAACCTCAAATCCTTTCATAGTACAGTTTTTTTCTCCCCACAAAAAAATTCCAGTGCCTGGGATAGAGGAATGTGAATAGAGAGAGGTGCTCCATGAAAGCACAAGTTTCCTTTGAATTTGGTTTGTTCAAATTAGCCCAAGGTCAGTCCCTGGCAATTATTGCCCCACTTCAGCTGTTTTCTGGACATTAATAAAAGATCTGCTGTACTAACCAGGAGTTCTGTGGTCTCAAAGCAAGGAGCTGGGGTGTTCCCCCCCTCGGGGATGGATTTGAGCTCATTAGTGTGTGTGCTCCATCTCACTGCTCTCCTTGAAATGTGTGCATGATAAAGGATTCGTTTGTGGCTTGATGGACTAGATTGAAATAATTTTCCACTTAGAATTGAATGCAAATCCTAAATGCCTGGGAATTGCTATGTTGTGCTGAGCTACAGGCACTGCTTGTTGTCTGTGTTGCCAATTCCAGCTCTGTTCCTCTGGCTGGGGGGATGTGGCAAATGTGTGGCGGGGGGAGGCCTGAAAGTTCTTTATTAGAACAAACAGACAAATAATTCACCTTCTGAAAGGTGGGAGGGATATGGGTTCCTTCAGGAGAGGAGGCAGCAAGACTCTCACTGCCACACTTTACCCTTCTTCAAGAGAGGCTGAAATGAGTTAATATTAAGTTTCTCTGCCCCATTTCCTGCACTGTCAGACAGGACAGGAGGAAGTGATCTGCAGTTTGCCTCAGCACAGCTCAGTGGTGTGGTGATGATGGGGAATGGCAGAAATTAAGTTGTCACAAGATTTGCCTTTTTCTTTCTTTCTTTCTAAGTCATGAAGCAAATACCTTGGATGCAGACTTCTTGTTTGACCTTGGGCACCTTCTTCAGCCCATGGTGAGCCTCAGCCTCCTCCCCCAAGCAGAAGCTGTGGCTCCTTTTGCTTTTCTAGAATGTGGCTAAAAGCCACTAAAGATTGCAAAGAGCTCAGAAGCTGCTTTAAATAAAGCTTTCGGGGTTGAAAGGAAGAAATCTGAGAGTATCTCTGATGCCAGTGCTTAGCCAGCCTTTACAGAAGAGCAACTAACCTTATTTATATCTGTTTATGTCTATTTGTTTCTCTTCTCCAAATAGAAACATAACTCTTGCGCTCAGGCTCAGCTGTGCTATGCCATGTGTGCCAAACTAACACCTATAGGTGATATTTGAGTATTTTAATCAAAAATAAATCAGTGAAACGCTGCAAATGATTTTGCACTGTGAAATCATGCACTTGCAAACTGAATTTGTATTTCCGGAGCCTCCATTTGGATTACTTTGAATTTGGATGTGCATTTACTGCAGGCAGCAGTGATTTGGATTTGGGCACTGCTGATTTGGATAATTAGGTTTTGATTCACTTCTTTCCTTGTGTATTCATGGACAATGCCTGTACAAATTCAAGGTACAATTTGGTGTTTGATGCTTTTTTACATCCCAAATGCTGTGCCTGCTCTTTGATAACCCTGAGTGCAAAGTAGGAGCTGCATTTCTGTGATGCCACCAATGCAGGTGGCTGTGGGCACAGCCCTGGTGGAGTTCACAGTGTGGTTGGATGGGAGGGAAACTGGTTGAGCACTTGAATTCAATGCCTGCCTTGTAAAGACACAAAACCAGAACAAGCTGGACCCAGAAAGAATCCCTTGCATGCAAAAAGCTTGTGGAAAAAGGCAGAATTACTCCAAAGGAAGCCTGACATGTTATTAAGAGATTAATGTGCTCTTTGTGATTAGGATGGAGCCATTGGTCTGGAGTCGATTTTCTTTTCAGATCAACAAACCTTGTTGGCTGGTTATTTACTAGATGGAGGCTCCTATAAAGCAACAGTGCAGAGCTTTTTGTGTGCCTCTATCTGACTCACAATTTATAAATAATAGCTGTGTTTACAAATGAACCATGAGCAAAACTCTCCCGGGCGAGGCAGTGTCTAACTGAGACAGTTTAATTAGTTCTTACTCAATATTTGGTGGTCAACAAAGGCCAATCCCAGTGCCAGCAGAAGTCGGTGGTTGCCTTCATAGGATGCTGGGTCAGTGATGTGATTTGGCCACTTTGGACACACAATGTTGTTTTTATGCTGGAAAGTTTGCATGGGAAGGCTCTGTAAGCTCTGGACATGGCAGGCAAGGAGAGAGCCTGAGTCTGGGCCTCTCCTCTCCCCAGGCAAACTCGTGTGTTGTAGCATTTAAAGCAAAATATCCCCTGGCAAAGCCCACTAGAACAGGTATAATCTGAAATTTCCAGGCTGCCCTGGTGTTCAGGCCCATGAGGAATGACCCAAGTGCACAGGCTGGCGGTGTGGAGGTGGAGATGTCCTTGGAGGGGCAGGATGTGGGAGCCACCTCAGATATGGGCAGGGAGTGGGGTCAGCCCTTGGGGAGCACAGCCCACCTTGGAGACACCAACATCCACCCCATCCTGGTGGAGAAGCTGTGCTGGGGAGGGCTTTGGTGTCCCTGGGCCAGTGGGGAGGTCACTGTGAACGTGCTCTGGAGAGCACCTGGGGCTGGACTGGACACAGAAATCTGGGACACGGCTAAAAGTGCTCATTTCTTACACAAGAGCTCTTGGAGTAACGCCTTGACCCAAAGGCAGCTGGAGTGTAAACAACTCATTGTAAAGGTCGAGTGATTATTTTCTAGTTTTCATTTTGAGCTAGATGGTGAAATGTTTACATCTCCTATAGATATGATTGATGTGGAGAGCAAACAAGAAAAAAAATCCCTTACTGGGTCAACAGGTTACTTAGAAATGTGTAGAAAGGTTAATCCCAAAGCTTCTGTCCTTCTTAAGTGACCATTGTTATTTATGTATTCATAACCCTGGAAAAATCATAAAGACCTTTCCCCCCACTCCAGGAAGTTATACTCATGCATTTACCTGTTACAAATGACTAACTAAAGTAATCCACAATTTTTATGACCCCTCACTGCACTTTCAAATGAGGTTTTCTTTCTTCTTTGTGAGAGCTTGCTGAGGTATTACTTTCTGCTCAGGTGTAACTGAAATCCTGGGTCATCCATTCAAGAATGTTGTTGCCTGTGAGATATTAATTGCTTCTCAAACCTCAGAGCTGCTCCAACTTCCAAAGGTTAATGGAGCAGATAGATTTAGGACATGTTCCTAACCACACAGGTTATCCTCCCTTCCAGAAATATGACACTCACTGGAGATGGGTCATTCATTTTTATTGTTTAAAATGTAATGAAGCATGGCATTTATAATCCACTGGCTGGGAACATCTGACTTGGGGAGAAAGAGGCCACCATGTGCAGTGCTTTGGTGGGTGTTGGCAGAGCATCTTTGCTCCTGTTCTCTTGGAACAAACCCACCTGGACCCATTCCTGGCTCACCTGCCTGGCCAGGGGCTTGCACTGGGGGATCCCCAGAGCTCCTTCCAACCCCACTGATGCATCTGTGGTTCTGTGCCCTGGCTTACATTGCACTCAGTTGGCACAAGCTGGCTTTAAAATCCACTCAGCTGAAATTTGGAGTGAAATGTTCGTTTCTTTAAATATCACCAGGCCAGGACCCTTGAACTCCGTGCCAGGTGATGCCCCTGAACAGCAACAACAAATTCCTCATGTGAACTTCATTGGCCCCTCCTAATTTTCAGAAGTTATCTAAATTCTATCTATCATAAACCCTTGGCAAAACAGCTGCTCAGTTTTGATAAATATTCGATAAGCCTCGGGATTTACTGGGAAGATTCATGCGGGTCCCCTCATCCCTCCCACACACAGTGGGCTCTGGAATTTTAAAAATATTTGCACAGGTTGTGTGTGAGCAGGATGTGTGGACACGTGGCTGCCCCTGGTGTGGATAACCTCCAGCTTCTCCTCTTTGTCTGCCACAAATGGCAGCAGTGGTTTGGCTTGCCAGGTTCTGCAACACGCTGTGTCCTGAAAACACACCCAAGGAGGGCTAAATCTGCTTTATATCAGTTAAAAGCCATATCTTTTTACCCTAGTTAAGGTTTTGACTAATAAATATTATCAATATTCTGTGCAAAAAGAACAGAAATGCATTTTCTGGCTTTCTGATGTCTGTCACCGAAGGCGGATATTTTAATAGTTTGAAATTGTGATATGAAAATGTGATCCCTGTTGGTGTTATAACAGGCCTTATTAAAAATAATTGTGGAAGATCTTTTCAGAATGATAAGGAAAACAAAAAACCTTTTATCTTAGTTTGAGAGAGATCCAGACGAGCATCAAGCTTCAGGTGCCATCCCAGGGAACATCAGTCCCATTCTGTGCACAGGCAGGCGCCACCCAGACTCTTCTCTTTCATCTAAAGATGAAGGCCCAAATAAATACTGCCCTCATACCTGGAAGTGATTTTTACCTTGGGAACAAGTGGTAAATTTTATGCTTTAAGTTCTGATCTTGTGGAAGAGTCCATCCAGCATTCCTGGCTGAGGTGGTGTTGCACTCCAGGCTGCTTCACATCAGTACCAGGTGCTGCCTGGCCTGAGACAGTGGCAGCAGTTTTTCATGTATTACTCAGTAAACCTCAAAAATATTCAGTGGAATCTGACTTTGTTAATTTAATTTAAAAATTAATTTAAACCCTTCACAGCAAAGGTGCTCAGGCCTTGGCAGGGGCTGCCCAGGGAGGGTTGGAGTCCCCATCCCTGGAGGTGCCCAAGGAAGGGCTCTGGGATGGGCACAGCTTGGGCTCCATGGGCTGGGAGGGCTTTGCCAACCTCAGGGATTCCAGGATTCTCTATAGATCTACTGGAATCTGCCTGTAGACTTTTTTTTTTTTCCTGGGGGGAAAGACCACAGTGAGCTCAGCTGCCCACAGAGAGGGGTGGAAAATTGTGATGCTCCTCATGGTCTCCTGTTGTGGAAACTCAACTTTAGAGACTCCAGAGCTGAGTGCCCCACTGTAAAATAGAAAGGGGGAAGTTCTGATATTGAGGATGAAATCATTTAAATAGTTAAGACAGGTAGTGAATGGGAGTAGATAAAGGGTTTAAGAGCACCCAGAAGAGGCACAGGTTGCTGTGGAGCTGGGAAGGAGGTGATGGGGAGGATGGACATGGGCAGAGTGAGATGTTTGCTGCTCCCAACACAGCTTGGGCTCCTCTGCAGCTGCTTCACACAGCTACTCAGGGTTATGTACATCACAGGAACAGTTGTTTAACAGAATTTCTTCACTACTGCATTTGGATTAATTGAATCCTGTGCAGGCCTTATCAGGAAGAGCTGTCAGCAAAGAATTCCAATAATCCAATCAGGAGGTCACGAGTGCAAGAATAAGAATCTACAAATCGGATTGAGAGAGCCAAACCCGAAGCCAAGCAATATTCCAGAGATGACAGAATAGATGATTTCACCACATTGCTGATATAATTAATGGAGATTGATAAGTTCAGCACAACACCCATGTTTTGTTTATTGTGCTGGGAAGGTGATAATCTAAAATCCTGATTAGAAAGGCAACAGAACAAGCCAGAAGTGTAAACTGGGTGGTAAGAGCAGCTAAGCAGTCTCATGTTACAGTCTGTGCAATTTTATGAATATGAAGGACTTTCAAGATGTCCAGTGTTAACCACCATGTGAAGTACAAAACCAGTGGATAACTGAGCAACAGATGAGTTAGAGTTTGTTTAAAAAAAAAAATAAGATCATTGGTCATGGGACTGATTGTGTCAAACAGTCACCTAAAAATAGCAGCTATTCTGCAGTGCAGATATTCAGGAATATTGTTTGTATCAAACTGTTCTTAGGAAGAAATATTTCAAGTGGATGACTCAAATTTTAGTCACTTCTTGTTGTGTGTTTCCTGTTGTATTTACCAGAGAGGTCTGGTCCTGTTCTATTGACCTGACCTGACAGATAAAATGAGTCTGTCCGTAGGTGAATAAAACACAGTAAGTCCAACTTGCACCCCAGGTTCACCTGTCAGGCTGTTGATTTAAGTTTTGGGTTGTTGGTTTTTTTTCTTGTAGGAGAGGATAGCCTCAAAAAGAGAAGGGCAGGGTATGACTGGGAAAAGCATTGCCCCAGGTGAAATTCAACCAGCACAGAGCTGGGGACTTCAGGCTCTGCCAAGGGAAGGAGTCTGAGCTCTGTCATTCAGGGCAGCTTTGGGTCTGAGTTGGTGATGTGAAACCCAAAACCACGATGTGTCCTGGGAGTGGAGGTCTTACCCCATTCCTGTTGAAGAACAATTTTGGTTTTCCTGCTTCAGACACAGAGTGTTTATCTACATATCCATCCAGTGCTTGTTTTATTCCTGTGTCCAGGCTACAATATGGTGTAATCTGCATATGCCACTAAAACAGAATGAACTGAGGGTGAGAACAAGTGAAATGTGCTCAGTGCAACTTCCCTCACCCAGGAATGACTGGGAGGAACTTTGTGATTTAAGCCAGTGTGACTGAGAGTTGATTTTGTCTGTTGCTGACTGCAGAGAGGCTTCCCTGATCCAAGAGGTGCCTCTCTATTGTAAAACCTTGTATTTCTAACCTTTAACATCGAGTACTGTCCATTGCTTTCACATCATTATCTGAGTTAAATACCTCTCATCTGGGCTTAATCTTTAAACCTTGCTTAGTGCTACCTTCATACTTAATCATTCTCCTGCTTTGCAAAGCACTTGGGCATCATTCCGATGATAAATTTCAGCTTCATCAGCTACTGACCCACATATGCTCTGCAACAGCTTGTCCCCACAGGTCCTGGGGTAATGTTATAATTAAACAGCAGCTGCTGGCACACATAGGCTCCATGGACTCTGTCATCAAAGGGCAACTGATGTCCCACATTAACTGAATGGATCTCTGAGGAATTTCAGTGACAGAAAGCAACTTTGGTCCTCAGGAGAAATGACTGCACATCTGCCTTGCCACTGCCTTGTCCTGTGCTTGTGCCTCGGCCAGTTGTGCCTGGAGGTTTGGCCACGAGGTCTTGGAGCCCACAGGGACCACCATCCATCCCACGAGTCTGATGATTAAAGATAAATAGCAGAGCAATCTAAAAAGTCCTTTTATAAATCGGCAAAAACGCATAAAAGCAAATAATCTTGTGTTTGGTGTATGATTAACCCGTGGAATTTACTGCAGTAGGATATTACCGAGGCAAATAGTTTAGTAGGATTTAGGGATTAGAGACACGAATAAGAAGAGCATTTACTGGTTACCTTCTCTAGGTTTGGGGAAGGTAATTTCAATACACGAGTTCAGCAAACAGGCAGCAGTGTGAGGCCAGGCAGTGCCTTTCCAGGTCTCCCAGAGCAGGTTCTTCCTTCCTGGAGCAGGAAGAGGCATCAGTGAGCTGGCAGCCAGGGCAGAGTGCTGTCCTGAGAGCGCCCTGCCTCTGCTCTGGGAGGGTTCCTTTGTTCCTCTGCTCCAGCTCTGCATTATTTCACACCCTCAGCACTTTGGGCCTTTGCCCTCCCACCTTTTCTTTATTCCTTTCTTAATTTCAGAAAGCCAGGGCCCTCCCCAGTGATCATTATGACTCAGGACAAGCTTATTTATTATCAAGTCTGTTAAGGGGTAGTTAACAAGCCCAGGTTTCTATTTAACTGTCCCACTGTAACCTGCTTGGGAGCAGAGCTGCACTCTAAGCATAATGACCTCTTAATGCTTCTTATTTATTTATTTAGAGGCAGTATAAACACCCTGGGCCAGAACCTCTGTGGATACATCAGCCTGCCCCCAGCAGGCAGGATCTGCTGAAATCAATGGGGCTTTGCTGATTTACATCCCCTGAGAATCTCCATGTAAAATAAATTCCAGCCAGGAGGCAGGAGATATATGTATATGCAGAAGTCAGATAAATTGGTGTGTTTGTATGACACACAGACATTTCAGGGTCAGTAGTAGGTACAGAAATCAGAGTTCCTTTAAAAGAAAACTCAGCGCCTAATCCAGCTTATTAAACCTGATTTATGCTTGTTAAAAAACAGTCAGGTGACAACTGACTGATGCATATCTTTATTTGCTTTGCTGTAATCCTGCATTTTTGTTTTGCACTCGTAGCTCTGATGTCTCACTGTTTTCAGGTCAGAGTCTAATTTCAGCTGTCCCAAGGAAGGTGGTGTAGGGAGCAGCACAGCCCTGCTTTGTGTGCATGCAGGAAAAAACCCAGAACTTTTGCAACACTGAACCCCTCCACACTCACAGTAGCTATCAACTGCCCCCTCAGCCTTAAAAACAACAAAATACCTTTCAATCGAGAAGTTGCAAAATGCTTTTCAAACTGTCAGCCCAGCCAGGCAAGAAGTTGCAGTAGTCCTGATTTTTTTTCCCCTCCTGGTTGAGGTCTTCAGAAAATGCCATGCAGAGTTTGCTCCAAGGGAAATGAATATTCATCCAATTTTCTGAGGCCACACTCCGTGGTGTGTGCACAACTGGAAGGTGGATTAAGCTGAAATAGGTGGATTTCTACTAAGGAATGGTAGTATTGTATATTTTAAGTATATAATTTTAACTGACTCATTTCTCTGCTGCTCTTCCCCCTCCCTCAGGATGAAAGAAGAACCCAAAACTTTCAAAACAAAGATTTTTGTGGCTTTTAGTGATGTAGCCTTGTCCCCTAAGCCATGACTACTGTACTATGACTTATTATAATGCAGTGCCATGAAACACCTCATAAAAATGTTATTTCCTCTGCTTTCTTCTGAACCTTTACAAGAAAATTGCTTTCAGTCTGCTCAAATCCTGTTACTTTTCATAACAACCTCTTTGAAATGAAAGCACTATAATGAACTTCGGTTGATAAGAACAAACCAGAAAAATAAGGGAGATGTTTAACTTTCTTTCCCCCTATTTTGTTTATTGCTTTGTCACTTACCAAAGGTTGGAGGAGAAAAAAAAAAAAGTAATTGGATGGTTTATAATTTGTGACCATTTAAAAGAATAAATGACCTGAATCAAAGGTCAAAGCCTTTGTGCTTTCTGCAGTAGAGAGGTTTTTGTTTTGTTTTCCCCTGAATCTTTTTATACTGGAAAAAAAAATAAAAATGAAGGCAGGCTGAAATAAAAACGCTCCCTGCGCGTGTTCGCGCACGCCGCGCTTCCCAAAGGCCCTTTGCAGCTCCTGATTTCAATGCCTTCTCTCCTTAAAGCTCGCAAATATCAACAACATTCCTGCACACTGTAATCAAATACTTTCCCAAAAAGGCCTGGAATGTGCCATAATTTGTCAAAGATCCTCACTGACAAGTTTTTAGTAAAGTCCACTACAGCAAACCCTCCTCGGCCCCCTTGACCCACGTAGCAAGAGACCTTTGACCCTGTTTGGGCCTCTTTTATGAGCTTCTTTCACTCTGACCAGATGGCTAAACTATCAAAGGTTTTTATGAGTAAAAACTGCTTTTCAAACTCCCCAGTTGTATATTTCTCTCCATGTTAATGTGAACTATCAACCCAAAGGCTTTAAATTGGAAACACAAAAGGTGCGGTGCAGCTGCCGCATTGTGGCGGCTGGGTGGGGATGTTTGCA
This sequence comes from Climacteris rufus, assembly GCA_013398175.1. Classification (NCBI taxonomy): domain Eukaryota; kingdom Metazoa; phylum Chordata; class Aves; order Passeriformes; family Climacteridae; genus Climacteris; species Climacteris rufus. The sequence continues at coordinate 246,520 of VZRZ01006170.1, read as the reverse complement.
GAGTAAACAGCTGATGGCCACATGAAGACAGTTTAAGGCCAAATAGTTTTTTAAAAAAAAACACCCATGCAGGACCTAATAAATTATTTTTGCCCCGGATATTGTTTGGCGCCTGGAAACGTGGGGTTTGGGTGTTGGGTCACAGCTCCCGCAGCCCCCCCTGCCTGGAGAGCGCTACCCCCAGTGGCAAATTAGGACTAATTAGACCAAATTGTGTCAGAAACAAAAATAGAGAGACTACAGACTTCTCCATCAGTTTGAATTGCAATGCAAACATCTCTGAACACCTGGACATCACTTTCTTACAGCCAACTGAACTGTCTTGTCCCTTGCTCTTTGTGGGGAGGATTTTTAATCCAAGATCATTGATGGATATTTGTTGTTACTGTACAGTTCAGGGCTTTTTGTGGTTTTTTTTTCCTTTTCTTAATATTATCTACTCCTATAGATCTTTAATCTAAACTGTTAATATACTGCATGTGTTGCACAGGGTTTGCTCTTCCTGTTTTGAACAGGTATTTAACAACTTTCAATTGAAGACACTATAAATCACAGAGAGATTAATAAAGAAAAATCGTACCCTCCCAGGCTTTCCCCAGAGAGCTGGGGAATATAATCTGCTCTTCCTCTTTCTCACAGGTCTCCAGGAGCTCTTTTTTAACCCTTCCCATGCTGGCATGCCATCCTCTCCTTGGAGTATTTGTTTCATTAATGGAAATTCATATATTGTCCAAGTGGCAGAACTGAACTTTTGGGGAAAACTTAGTTTAGCATCGTCAATTAAATTACTCTTATGTAAGGTGTTTCTTTAATTCACTTGGAAATGAGGGGCTTAATTGGCTATGTATCTTTTTGAGTCAGATACCCTTTCCTCTCACTTAAAATCACAAAAGGGTTTTGTTTGGAGGAAAACAAAGTGGTGTCCAAGTAGGATGAAGGAGAAATATTGGGAGGAAGTCTGTACTGCAGTGAAACCAAGGTGTTTGGTAACACCAGGCTCATAGATCGTGTGGCCATCCCTGCATCCTGAGCTCCCAAATCCCATAGGCCAGGGCTGTGCCTTCCCTTCAGCAGCTGTGCAGCCCTACTGTACTTGGAGCTGCCAGTCACATCAGCACGTGTTGCAAGAGGACATAATGTACAGAAAAAGAGATGTAAAAAGGTGTCAATTTTTCTCATACCTGAGAGAAAAAAAAGAAATCAGCTTATCCTTACCTCCTGTCTAAAGCTTTTCACTTTCTCAGATTTCTGTACATGTGACTTGTTAATCCATCAGTCTTGTTTATCCAAGCAGGTTTATTAATGACAAATGTTGCTGGCCTTGCTGAGTTATGACTGTAAACTGAAAGAATATGAGGGCCAAGGTGAAAAGGTGATTTCTTTATAACAGCTGTAATTTATCCTGGGCTTTGGCCAGGCCTTTGATTTTGGACTGGCCCTGGATATAGTATTCCTACTGATTGCATTAGAATAGCCCTCAGGGGTCATGCTGAATTCCAGGGCCCTGGAACCAGTTAGAAGAATGGAAGATGACCATATGTGCAGGGTTAGGGAATGATAATAAGGTGCAGCACAATACCAGCCTGGGTGTTGTGGAAATCCTCTGCTCTGCCTTCTGCAGGCTGTCATTCATATCAGCACTGCATAAAAAATGCACCCCAGCTTGGGCAGGAGGAGGAGAAAAGAAAGCAGGAAAAAGAAATTAAGTCTCTTAGTTAGTCCTTGGGTTCATTAAACGTCTCCTGCAATGGGAGGCTCTGGGTGTATCGTGTTTCCTCTGAGAGGGTTTTGTAAGGAGAGGAGAGGCCAGAGCCATCTCAAGCAGCTCCAGCAATTGTTGCTCCTGAGCATCACTTGTGCAAAAGCCACGCTGGCCTTGGCCCACAGAGAAGGAGGAGATGGAGAACAGGAGGCTGCAGCTCTGGCTGGTCCCAGCTGAGTGTCCTGAAGGCAAAGACAGCCAGGCCACATCCCAGGGATGGGCAGTGCTGGGCTCCCCTCCTGGGGCTCTGAGCTGCAGCTTCCCCCAGCTCCAGCAGAACTCTCATCTCTCCCTTCTCCAGCCTGGCTGGAACCACAGCAGCAGCAAACCCTCAGTCTTTCCTCTCGAAACTGTTGCACTGTCCATGAAATAATTAGGGTTTAAAATGGACTTTTAAGGAGAACGCAGTAATCTGTATAATTTTCCTGACTAGGGGTTTGGGCACTGTGTTGGAGAGGTAAATGAGTATGGGGCTGTGCTCTAGCAAATATTTGCATTATTTTTATTAAGCAGTCACAGAGAACTAGTTAAGGGAACAAACTTTATTTTTTAATATTCTATTCTGAACCACAAAATCGTAAGAAACTATAGGCAAGAGGAGCTCTGGGCTCACCTGCCCTGGAGTCAGCTGGATTTCCACTTTGTAGGTGCAAACAGCTGATTACACTGCAGTGCCCCGTGTACAATTCAGGGATACACACTGCTGGGGACAAGTTTTCACAGGTGCAAGATTGCCTTTGAAAAGAGATCAATCCACCTCTTAAAGCAGTTTTATGAACTGTTGACAATTCCCATTATTTTTCAGGCATGGCTGGTTGCACTGTCACTTTTGGCAAATGCTGGAACAGCTCGTGCCTCTCAGAGGCTCCAGGGCAGGGTGATACTGTACCTGAGTTCTACAGAACAATATCTGGTAGTCAATCAGGGCAAGCCTTTAATTGTGGGGATGCAGGTCTGGCTCTGGGGCTGCACATAAAGCTGGACATGCTGCTGCTAATCCTGCTGCCTGCCAGCCTGTCACTGAGTGCTGGGGCTGTGATTTGCAGCCAGGCTCTGACTCAAGTGCCTGTTTTCACACCAGTCAGTCCATATTAACACACAACAGAGCCTCAGCTCTTCCTTGCATGAGCATCTTTTGGCCTCTGCAGTGTTTCATCATTACCATACATTAACTTATTAATGGTCCAGCTGTACTTCATAAATTAAAATGGTCCAGGTTTTAGCTGGTGTCAGTGTGAACCTCCTCTTATTCACCTTGTCAGGAGACATCTGAGCATCTTCCAGAAGTGCAATAAATGCTGTTCCTCATCAATGTAGTGCCTGTTCATCCTCTTCCCCCAAAGGAAAAGCCCAGGCAGTGGAATATCTTGGTTTCAGGAGGGAGACAGTAGGATTTTCTGAGAGGTGGGAAAGAGAGGGTGAACATTCACAAGGCACTTGCTGCAAGAATTTAACATACAAAGACGTTCAGGCCTCTGGTTCCGTGTTCTTCGTGGCCAATATTGCAGAAAACAGCCTTCAATTCCTTTATGTTCTGATGGCACAATTAACAGCAAGGCATCAATCTTCATTAGCACAATGTAATTTATTTGAAGTTTCATTATTAAGTATGGAGAGGCTGTGGGGTTTCATCTCAAAACCCACTTTCCGTTTCTAAAGAAGGAAAATGATCATGTTTATTTACACAGCCTTGTTTCTGACCTGTGTTCCATACAATCCTCTGGAGTACCCAGAGCCCAAAGGCATAAGGTGTACCTGAGTATTTGGGGAGTGGGCAACCAGAAATGTTAGATCAGTCACTTTTGCAACACTTCTTAGCCCAGCCAGAGTGGGTAGTGCTGTGCTGGGTGCTGCTGTGTTCCCAAACCACTGCACCCCTGTGGCATAAAAAGCCCCTGAACAAGAGCAGGGCAGGACGGGGATGGCAGAGCTGCACTTTGTCAGGACAGGGAGTTTTGGCTGACAGATTCTTGCAGGTCTGTCTGGTGCAGTTCCCTGGCTGCCCCTCTGTAATTCTGGCTCTGGCTTGGTGATAACTGGCTGAGAGGTGGGAGCAAACAAACAAGCGACTTCTTCAATTGTTCCAGGTAGATCCCTTTGCCAAGTGTCAGCCTGCTGTGTGTTCAGGCTGAGACTGCCTAAAAATTTGGCACTACTCGTTTAAACAGGAGCATTAAAATTAGCAATAATAAAATTGGGTCTCGGTTTGGTCCTGGGAGGGCTGGGCAGAGCGCTGGAATGAATGAGATGAAGGGAAATGAAACCCCTGCACAGGTAACTGCACCTTGGGCTCACACAATGCAGAGCTCTGGTTTTATCTGCACATCTGACATGCCACTGGCCTCACTTGCAGAAAGCTGACCTCCTGTCAAACAAGATGATCTGACTGACATTTTCTATTTCTGGAAATGATTAATCTGTTTAGAAAAAGTTCAGTTAAGAAAAGCCTTGAAGTTCCCTTCTACATTTTCATTGATTTCTTAAAGATTGAGTTACATTTCCCATTTGTTAGAAGACTGAGAGTTTGCTATTCAAAGCAGCTCTGATCCCAGGGCTCTGGGAGGCAGTGGAAGGAGCTGCCAGGGAGGGAGTGGAGTCCCCACCCCTGGAAGTGTCCAAGGAACGACTGGACATGGACAGAGCAATGTAGCACCAAGCAATGAGAAACTGCAGCTTCTTTTCACCTTCACATCCAGTCCAGACAACAATCACATCTCAAAAGCCATGAGATGCCTTCTTTGCCCCACAGAATGGCAGTCTGGGTTCTCTGATGATTTGTGTGTATTTAATGTTTTTCCAGCCTGTTCTGAGCTATAAATACTCTCAGGGCCCATGAGGCTCCTATCAGATACATCCATATTTGCCCTTCTTTTGGCATTCCAGTCCCCAACTGAATCTGATAAGCAGATCAGTCACTGCCACGTCAGCAAAGAAGAGCAATATTGTACCTTAATATTTGTCATCATTACCCAACACACCCATGCAGAGCAAGCTGTGAGGAATGCAGGTTTTCATGCTTTATCAGCTGTAACCAAACATCTGGTTACAAAAAAAAAAAAAAACGAATCACTCAAAGTTAACGAAGGTTATGATTTCATATAATCCTTTTCAAGCAAAACAAACTCCACTGGAAGAATATAATAGATTAACTGTGGAACTGAATCAATTGAGGTTTTGCCATCAGTTATTTATAACCCATCCTGTTTCCATTCTAAGCTCAAACTTTGTTTTGTCATTGCCAGCAGGACTTTTGCATTTCTTTTTAAATGTGCTCTCGAATGCACTCGTTTGGCAGTTTCCCAGAAACATAACCACAGGTTTAGCTGTGAGTTCAAGAAGATTAGTTCAGTTTGTGCTACTGAGACGCTGTTTTTAACAAGCAAAAATAAAATGCAGGTATTCCTTAAATACAGGTCTTGTGTGCCATACCAGGGTCCAGTGCAGAGGTGGAAGAATGTGGCCTTCTGTGGCCTCTCCATCAGCAGATCTGGACTATTTCACACGTAGGAGGAAGATCTTGGCAATGCCCTGCCAGGATGAGGAAGGAAGTCTCAATTTCCTCTGAGATGGGAGGAACTGGGGCACTCTGGTGTTCAGAGCTGCTGCTCACGCTGAAGTGGGCAGTGCTGTGCTGGGCAGGAGGGCAAAGGAAGGAGATATTGCATGTTGGTGCTCCTGGAGAGATGGTTGGAATTGGTTGGGAAGGGCAGGCAGGCAGTCTGACAGCTCTGGGCAGGGCAAAACCAGCAAACCAAACCAGCAAAATAACAGACCAGAAGTCTCCCAAATCGAAAGGGATGCATGAGTGCTTTAAAATCACTAAACAATTTCCTGACACAGGGGTGACAGAATTTTAGGAAGTATAACAGGAAAAAAGTGATTTAATGAAGCCTCTGAATGTTATTCCCTATCAGTTAATGATTTACCTTAATGTAACTTAGGGTATTAATTTAATTTCATGTAAAATCTAAATAAAACTTCTTGTTTTTTAAGAATGCTGCTCTCTGCACCCCTGAGTCTGGGATTTAGCAGACTAATGGGATCAGTCATCCCCTACTTAAATACATCCTGGACAGCATTCAAAGGAATGTCGTTGTTTGTGTCCAGAGCATGCTGTCCTTCTCCTTTTAGCATCTCTGAAAATAAGTGAAGATCCTGCAAGTGCTGCCAGTGCCAGCCCTGGGCAGGCTGTGCCTGCAGGAACACCTCTCCCATCACCTTGGCCCATGGTCTGTTCTCCCTGACTTCCCCTCCAGCTCCTTCTAGGTCTGGGATTTAGTGATCCACGTTCGGTGTGCCCAAACCCTTCCCTGCTTGTCCCTGGTGACAGTCGGAGGTATCAGCCCCATCCTGTGCTGCTCACAAGCAGGGTGGTGCCAGACCTGGTGCCCCACTCGTCTTGCAGGGGTGAGGGACAGTGGTGACCACCTGGGCTGGGGAATGGGCAACAGGAAACCCTGGGAGCAGTGGGACAGAGCATTGGCACCCAGCCTGTTGCTGCTTGATCCCCACAAACTCGAATCCGAGCAACAGATAACTCCCATCAAATAAAAGTCATTAGTGTTGATACACAGCAATTCAGTTCTGACCCCCAGAGCAAACTAAAACTTCTTAGGGGAGAAATCCCAGTGGGCTCAGCTCTGTCCTCTCATGTTGTGATGAAAATCCAGAATAGTTTGTTTTGATAAATCAGAGGACGGAAAAAAGCCACTAGAATTAATCATTCAGTGAGGAAGTACAAAAGAAAATGGATTCAGGATCTTTCTGGAAGGAGAATATGAGCACAAAAATAGAGTTGCTTTGACATTCCCCTTTTTGCTGGATAAAGTTTCACATCCTTCCAAACGACACCCAGTTGTCTCCTCTGTGTAGCAAAGATCTCCCACTCCTTTCAAAAAGCTTCCATGACTTATCTATTTTTGTTTTTCCCAGCTGTTGTTGTAAAATCTGTTATCTTTAATGTATTACCCTGAAAAACAACACACCTTTGAGAAGGCCAGTGGACTGTGACATAATTAGATGCAAAATGCACATCTAAAAGCTGTTTACTTCCTGTAACACCAGGATAACTACTAATGAATCACCGGCTCTGGGGATTCTCAGTTTGTAACTGGATACTCCACAAACTTCTTATCAGATCAACAATGATTTCTGTCAAAAAAGGGGGGAAAAAAAGAAAAGTGGGGGTGGGCAGGTTTTTTTTTTTTTCCCTGAAACCAGAGTTTAGCCTATATGCACCAATTCTAAAGCATTTTTAGCATGTCAGGCAGAGTAGTCATGGTGAGTTTGAAGGGATAAGGGAAGATAAAGTGTATCAAAGCAGGATCTGACACTCGTGATGCTATGCAGACCTTTCTTTCTGAGAGCATCTCGCAGGCTGGACTGACAGCAGGGATTAATCCATGCAATGGCAATAAACAATAGTTGAAGTGGGGTTGAGGCCTAACACCTGGATGTTGTGTTTCCAGCAGCACAGCAGCCTGTTCCATGCTGGGGCGGAATATATAGGGTTCTGACACTCTGGTGCTTTGCCAGCCACAGGTAAGGCTTCTCAGACCTCTTTTGTTTTCTTTTTTTCCTTCTTTTTGTCCATGGCAAAGCCTCAGGCTGGTTCGGACGAAATGCTTTGACGCGTTTCCGTGTGAGCCAGGTGCGCGTGGCCCAACGCGCGGGTCGGCGTTTTGTGGTTATTCCTACATTTGTGTTTATCCAGTTCCCCCGGCTGGGTGTTGGCACCCAGAGGTTTTTGGGGTGTCCTGGGGGTGCAGCTGAGTGTCCCACGCAGGACACGGGCCCCGGGTGTCCCCTCACACCAGAACCGCGTTTGGCACGTCTGCCCAAGCGTGGCGGCCCTGCCAAGGGTCAGGCAGGGAGAGCACGAGCAAACCTCCCCTTGCCTGCCCTTTTTGGCAATAAACCTCACCCAAAAAATCGTGTGAAGGAGCTGAAAGGCCTCGAAACGCCATGGAGGCACTGAGGGGTTCTGGGTGCAGCCAAACCCCAGCGGGAAGTTCACTGTGTGGGGGCTTTTCTCCATTTCTGACCTCATTTACTCTGGTGTATTATCTCTGACTCCTCAGGGTCAGCCTATGTAGGTCAGGGATTCACTGACATAGATGTTCATCTCTCTTCTTTACAAGGCAAAAAAGGCAGGGGGGAGAAAAGGGAAAGTGGGTTGGACAGACTGACAGAAAGCCCCAACAGCCAGGGCCAGAATGGGATCCAGAGGAAGGATCTTGGGCCAAGAGAGGGAGTTCTTTGGGCCAAGAACTGGGAAAATACATATGTGGGAGTTATAATTCGCTCATTTGAGAGCACTGCACCCTGGCCTTCCTGGGACAGAGCTGGTCACAGCCTGAGAGCAGAGAGCTGCAGACGTGGCACACACAGAGCTCCGAGCAGACCCAGGGCAGAGTTCTTCCAGCTGGATGGTTTCAGTAAAATTACTTGGAGAATTTAATTATCCTAGTTGTGTACTAGGATGTCCCCTGAGAAGATGAAGGAAAGGGGATGTATTTGCTGATTCATGCTCTATTACAAACATTTTTTGCATTTAGCAGCACCAAGTGATCTGTATTGAAGGTCCAATTGCTAAGACACTTGGCCAACATCAAGAGAGATTTTGCTTAGGAAAGCAAGGAATGAAATCCAGATTTCCCAAAGCCATATGTGAATTTCCTGCCAGTCTGGGTTCATCCAAAGTGACTTAAATCAACTTTTGACAAGGGACAAGATCACTTTTGGCTGTAGTTATCAGGAGGCAGAAGTGGTTATTCCACTTTCACCTGTCTCACCTGGCTCTCTATAACTACCCAATCCTTCCTCAAAAGTAGCACAGGGAAATATCAAATATATTTTTGTGAATTAACTGTTCTGTGTCAGCTCCTGCAGAGACATTAATTTGAATAAGTAGCTATGATATTTTTTTCTTCAATCCTTTTTTGTCTGGACAAATAGCACAATTTTGTCCCCTTTCACTGCTACTTGGCCACTGTATTTAGATGTTACAGAAGAGATTTTGTACACATTGAATGCTTGCCAGGGCCAAGGGCTGAGGCTGGTAGGCAGTGAGGTATCTGGAATACAGAAGTCTGTCTAATTCAGTCCCACTCATGTGTTACTGGAAGCCTTTCTGCTAAATTCAGGCTTACGATCAGCCTGTTAATGTTTACAATGTGGCTCTTTTGGAATAGATGGGAAGGATTTGCAAAGTGAATGTGCCTATAAAATCTCTTATTTACATGCATCATTTGAGTGATTGTGTGTGCAGAAGGACAATGACGTGAGTTGTTTCCTATGCAGTGTATTCAGCAGTCTTTTTCATGCAGCAGCGTGGGCACAATGGCTTTTTAGGGGCATTCATCAGTGCCCTCCTCTGTAACCTGCCTCACAGAGTTTACAGCAATTTGATTTCAGAGACTGTTACATTTCCAGAAAAAAAAATAAATTAAAAATTGCATCAAGTGATGCTCAGAGATCTGGGCAGGCAGGGGAAAGTTGCACAGCTGGGCAGCTGCTGAGCCTGGCAGAGCCTTTGGGGCTCATCCACTGCCTCATGTCTGCACCTCTCCGGGCCTTGGGGTGGTTCTTTTTGTCCTTTAGGCATTTAAAAACCTGTTTCTAGCAATAAAGGCCGTGCTTGGGAAGGGAATGTCCTTTCTGTGGTTATGAATAGGGCAATGTCAGCTGGATGAGTCAGAATCAGCTACAATTCAGTAGGAGCCACATTGTGAAAAGTCTAATGGTGAAACAGAAGGAGGAGCTGACTCGGGGTTTCTCTTTGGTTTTTCCAAGACACAGCCTGGCTTAGGTACCAAGTGGTGCCTCCCTGCTCCCTCAGCTGTGCCTGTCTTGTCCTTCCATGAGGATGTGAAGCCTGGGGGCTTTTCCCTCAGGGCCCAGCACACAGAGGCTGCTCTGAAAATTCTGGAAGCTACTGCAATGCAGATAATACCTTCAAACATTGGCTGGATGCCTCATATAATAAAGCCTTTAGGGTAAAGAGCAGCAGAAACATGCAAATCTTGCTCACAACATTTCAGCTGTGATTTATTTCTTGATTCACCAAATACAGCTTCACGGGTCTACAACATCTTTTGATGTAAGTCTTCTAAAATTTCAAAATATGAACTCGTGAGGTCTCTCAGCAGCACTGGGTGGGGAATACCCACCTTGTCCATTTACAGTCATTGTACTACAATATTTGGAAAAAAAAAAAAAAGCAAATGAAGTCTGTATTCAGTTGTGCTTGGTGATGAAACCTCCTTGTCAGTGCAACAGAAATGAACCTTTTGTCAACAGCTCCTAACAGGAGGGTAGCAAAGACCCCGACTTCCTAAAGTGCGGAAACAGCCACGGAGCAGCAGAACTCTGACATCTGAATTTTAATACACCAACCCCTTAGGAAGCTGATCAGAAGCAGGGAGGGGGGGAAGTATTTGTGCGAAATGCTTTTATTTGACTGTTTTCTCTCCATTCAGGAAGAGTAGTTGCCCTAACAATGGCACGAATGTAGTGTATCGGTGAGTTGTATCCCTTGAACTCCAACTTACAGAACAAAAGACTTCTAAGAAGCATCCATGCAGCAGATGTTTAGTTATCTGAAGTGTCAGAATGCCAATTAGATATTGAACATGGCAGGAGGAGGGTGGAGTTTCCAAAACAAATGAATGATGAATAGGAACAGTTCCCGAGTTTGGTCTAAAGTCCTGCTGTTCTTTTGTAAAATGATTTGTGGCAAATTTGTTTTGTCACTGAGGCATAGTTCCCCTTCAGGATTTAAGTGATTTTTATAATCACTCCAAGGAAACTTAAAAAAAAAAAAAAAGAAAAGAAAAGAAAAGGGAAAAAAAAAAAAGAGAAAGAATAAAATGCCTTATTTGTTATGAAGAACAGGATCTAAAAATGAACATGTTTTAAAGTGTAACCAAATAATCCTGTCTTCCATGTGGTTCACAGAGAGGGGCTACTCCCCCCCAGTGAAATCCTAGCCTTGCATTGGAATAGAAAGGGGATTCTTTCTCGAGGTGGGGGGGTCAAAACATGAATGAATTCAGCGAAAATCGTTTCAGAGATTAAATTTTAAATTTTATTGCTGGTCAGTGCCAGGGTAATCTTGTACATGGTGGCATGAAGGGGGTTAAAAAAAAAATCAACGAGGTTACAAAACGCCTCTGTAGCTGACTTGCATTTTTATTGTCATTGACCTCAGTAAATCATTGTTAGAAATTAATATAACACGGGCATTTTCAGCTCAGTGGTTTGCACGGTGTTACGTTTAAAATGCTCATCTCTGGCTTGCGAAACGCTCTGGATTATTCTCCTGAACAGCCACACACAACTTTAAATGTGCTCAGGACAACTGGTCCTCTGTGTGTCCCTGGCAAATAAGAATAATACTGGACAGTATAAAATCGCAGGCAAGGCAGCAGAGAGGAAATTGGACTTGCATCGACTTAAATAAGCAAGTGCTGTGACAAAATTGTTTAGTTCTCTTTTGACCTTTGGAGGTCACGTTTGACTATTTATGCTATCTCCTAATGCTCTACTTCTCCCTGCCTGGTAACAATTATGTGTTTATGCTGTTCTTTGCCTTCCCAGTTGGTATATTAAACAATCACTAATTACTGCATAAAAATATACATTCCTGTTTTGGAGCTTCCTGTAAACACCCATCCACTTCCAAATGCTCTATTTAAACAGATGAATGAAAACCTACATGTTTTAGTCATGTTGGCTGGTTTGTTTAAAACAAAGGCATAGAAACCAAAATATTAAAAATTGGTGCTTTTTTCTCCCATCCAGATATGGGAATAAATAGCAAAACTTATTTTCGGGAGGAGGATGTTGAATGATGTGGTTAGAGTGGGATTTTATTTGTACAGTGTTATCAGAGGAAAAGTTCAGCTGAACACAATTTTAATAGATATTCTGTGATCATCTTGAACTGTAGGATTTGGCCCTTTTGTCTTGGGTGGGGTATTGCTAAGAAAGCTGAGAATAGGACCTCTCTTACTGTTGTGCATTTGACAATTCCTGTCAAATTCAACAGGAAAGACAATCAGAATTAAGAGTCTCGGAGTGACTGAGTGAGTTCTGCTGCTTTGAGAGCTTCCCCTGTTCCCACTGAGGTCTGATGTTATTTAATTCCAAAGGCTGCCAAGCCAAAGTGTAGCTAATTTAAGGCTGGACCCTGATGCTCATATTCAAGTCCTCGAGTGAAAGAGATTTGATGTTTCAGATATTTGGAGATTCCATTTTCTACAAACCAGCAGTTGCCAAACACTTTCAGAAAACATCAATGAAAAGTTTCCACAGAAAATATCCAGCTACTGTAAAACCTCTTTGGTTTCTTTTTTATTATTATTTTTTCTGCCTTTTTTTTAATGTATATCCTTTAGTTCAATGCTGGAACTTGAAAATAATTCAGGCAATTTCTTGTTGCTACCATTGAGAGACAGATTGAGCAATTCCACCCACCAGGGTATTTCAATGCATTTCAATAAGGCTGTTAAGCACCACATAGGTCATGCACTTTGCCCACCTGGTTCTTTGGTGTGTAGTGCTTAAAAACGTAGAAGTCTCATGGAAAATTGGTCATAAAATACAAATTCTTTTCTTGCACTTTTAGTCGACAAATTCTACTTCCACAGTGAATACTCCTCAGAGAAATCAGTTTGTGACAATGACAGTGCTGGATGAATTCTCTGCTTCCTGCTAGGCTTGATCTTTCTGCTTTTACTTTTAAAAATGATGGGCAGCTGCTTCCAAGTGAGTGTTAATTGTGCCTCAGTAGTTCAAACCTGTCCAGTTTTCCAGTGAACCACAGCCACGAGTCACTGTTGAAATCTGAACATTCTCTCGCTGCCTTGTAGTGACATTAAATCAGCACCACATCCCTGAAGTGATGCCCTGGATGCTCCAGGAGAGAGGAGAAGGTGCTGGGACAGCCCCGAGCCAGGAGGCAGCAGGAGGTGACAGAGCGGGGCTCGGTGACGTTACAGTACGTAAAGCAGTGAAACGGGGCAGGAAAGCCATTTCCCAGGCTATTTCCTGATTTCCTGCTCTCTGCATTCCTGCACATAAACCTTTAATTCATTTCAGAATGCAGAGGTCATGACAAAAAGTCAGAGGATAAATACAGCCCTTTGACAAACAGAAGGTTGACAGCAGTGTGGGCCCGGCCGTTTCAGGCCAGGTGTTTCCCATACACTGTATGAAATGTGTCCGTGTTGTGGTCGTGCTGCAGCTGTAAACACTCCTCAGCATTATGCTCAAAAATCATCTCTTGATGGCAGGGCAGAAACGTTCACCTCTGTATTTGTGCAAGACCCCAGGTCTGTCTAACCAAGGAGACTTGGGGTCCCGGTGACCTGGGGACTGCATGGTGAGGAAAGGTCACAGAATCTGGATTTGTCAGATGTCCTGTTTGAACCCAGTGAATTGCAGCTGATGCAGAAATTACATATTTCATATTCTCTTACGATGGAGCAATGCAAATATTTGTTTTTTATAACAAAGCAGCCAAAGGTTTAACTTGCAAAGAGGCTGTTCTGTGATCCCTGAATCACTATATTGCAATTATTTGATTTGGTTTTTTATGATGAGACTGCCAGTGAAGGGAGAGAAGTTTTGTCACTATTATAAGAGAGGAAATAGGTTGGACATCAGGAGGAATGGAAGGGGTGATCAGACATTGGATTGGCTGCCCAGGGAGGTTTGGAGTCCCCATCCCTGGAGGTGTCTGAGAAATTCCTGGATGTGGCACTCAGGGCTCTGGGCTGGGGACAGTGGGGATGGGCACAGCTTGGACTCCATGGGCTGGGGGTGTTTTTCCAACCTCAATGATTCCACGATTCTGTGAAACAGAGGGATAGGGTTCAAAGTTAGGACTGCTGGCAATTCTTTGCCCAGGCCAAACACTGCATTGTTCCTTGAAGATATTTTTAAAATAAATCTTTGAGCTGTTGGAGTGATGAAACAGAAGCATGGCCTGCCCTGTGCTGAGCTGAGAATCATGCAGTGAATCTCCCAACACAGAGACAGCAAAAACTGTGTGAAAACACAGAATCCATAGGATTTGGTGCCTCCCAGGAGGGGTTGCAGCCCAGGGAGCAAATGTTGCACCCCCAAGGGCACGGTGGTGTCCACGAGTCCCAGCTCAGCCTGTGGTGACGTGCCACAGTCCAAGTCAATAAAGTGCAGGAGTTTTGTTTGGCTAAAAAATCTTTAGGATTAGATGGCTCAACTTCAAATGATCCTCTGATAAGCAGAGAGAAAATACACACCCTCGATTTGCTGTTATTTGGAAAAGAAGAGCCTGAAGAGGAAAGGGATAACTGTGAGTGCCTGGGAGCAATGAGTTCAGGGCTATTACAGATGCTCCTTAGAACCACAGCAGCCGCTGGGCCTTCCCTGCTGAGACACTCTGCCTTAAAACATAGCTCAGTACCTTTACCTCTTGTGGCTTTTCATTGTTTCAGGGGTTTTTTATTCCCAGAGCAAGAGAAACATTTGATCATTCAAATAAAAATAGAATAGGACATGCCTTTAAAGGAGTCATGAAAATATGAGGACAGGAGGTCAATCTCCCTGTTTCAAGTGAAAGATTTTGTGTTGTGCTTCCCTTTGCACGAGGTGTGGGACTTGGCAATGATCTGTTGAACCACAAAAAAATCTGGGGTTGTTAAGTGAGGATAAGGAATAGAAGAAAAAATTTGAGAGAAAATGGATGGAAAAAGAAAAAGCAGTTTCTCTTTTTCTGCTCTATTTAGCTGCCTTTTCAGCCTCAAGGCTGTGTGTTTGTGAGGCCCTCCCTGTGCCAAGGATTTCCAGTCACACAGGACAAGTGAGAACCTCACAGAAAGGGAGGGGAGGATGGCACTGAGGGGCTGTTATCACCCAGATCAATGTTTCCTGCAATCCAAACCACTGTACTTGGCTTGAAATGAATTGATTGCAGCTGTCCAGATGTCACTGGCTCCCAGCATCTTCCACAGTGAATTCTCCCCTTGGAAAACTAAAGATTACCATGTATTTACCCTCACACATGAGGTCTCCCAAGGGACACCCATGTGTTATTCCTTGTTTTGCCAAGGGTGCTGGCAGTGCTTGACCTACACAAACACCCTCTGCAGCCTGTTCCAAAAGCTGCTTGATAAAACCTGGAAAATGCTACAGAGAAATAAAACAATACCCTCTGCACATAACTGTTATTTGCTTTAGAAGTCAGCTTGGTTTCATTAGATACCAAAGTTTGAAAGAACCTTCAAAGACAATCCCCTTGTCCCCATCCTCCAAATAAAATGTGAAGGAGATAAATAGATTAGGGACCTGTTTGCATATTGATAAGGAAAAGTACATTACAACAATGTAACCAAATATCTTATCACAGCCAGTACAGGCTTCAAGGTCTCTATTAATATGAGAGCAGGGGGAAACCTGAGTGTTGAAATCAGCTCATTCAAGGGTTTGGTCCCCTTCAGTTTTTATGAAGTGATGTGAATTGCTGTTCATGGACTGAAGGAAGTGTGGTATCCTCTGAGATGCTGCAGTTGACCTAAGGCTCCTTAAATTCCTCGTGTGCTCTAAAGTGCCTCATGCACAGCAAAGTGGCCCCAAATTGTGGCAGGAGTGGGTTGATCTCTGCAAGGCTGGACCCAGGTTCTGTCTGTGCTGTTCCACAGAGATGGCCTTGGATTTGTGAGATATTCAGCTGGTAGAGACATCCAGGGGACACACACAGGAGAAACCCCAGGGGATAATGAGGAACTGTGTGAAGTTCCTGCGTGGTTCACTTCAGAATGCACTGGAGTGACTGTAAAGCAGAATGTGAAGTGGTATTTTAGTTTTGTTTCCTTTGATTTCCTGCAGTGTAAATCCAGAACATGGAATTGTGATGTGATGGCTTGAAATACATTTTGCATAGGATGGCCTGGCTTGGGAGGGACCTTAAAGCTCATCCAGTTCCACCCCTGCCGTGGGCAAGGACACCTCCCACCATCCCAGGTTGCTAATTCCCAGCTTTTTAGACCCAATTCCTTCCAGTGAGCCGTTCCCATTTCCTTCCTGCTTCACACTCTGTTCTAAGACACTGATCTCCCACTTTAACAGCCCTGTACTGTAGTTACATTATTTTTGTTATTAGCAATGCTATTAAGGAGTTTCTAGAGTATTAAACAGCTTTTCTTGCCAGTGCAGACCTCACTGGAAGTCAGACCCAAAGAAGCTTTGTTATTTCTAGGTGCATAGTCCCAGCTTAGCCTCTGTCATCCCTCACCAGCCTTTTCTTTTCTTCTTTGAAACATCTGTAATACAGAAATTCAGTTCCTATCTGACCCCAAGCAGCTCTGGAGTAACATGGAATTCAAAGAGGGTTCCAGGCAGTGACACAGGTCTGCTGATGCCCACTGCAATAGCAGCAGTGGCACTGGGAATGCAACTCTGAGGGTTTTTAGGTGCTACCTGTAAAACTGGCATGGCAAGGTGGCATTTTTGATGCCTGGAATTTGATGGCTTGAACATCCCAACGTGATAACGCTGCTGTGAAAATTGTGCCAAGGGCCCACTCAGTGCAGAGCCTTTGCTCAGGTCCCAAACTGGCTGGGACTGTGAACAAACCCCATGTTTGCCCCTGGTAAACAGCAATTTATGCCCTTTGACACAAACCAAGAAGCCCTACCTGCTACAGAGAAAGCCAAAATAGATTTTCTTCCTTCCTCCTGTGGACTGAATTTGGGAATCTGGGTTTTTTTCTCTCTGTCCTTCAGAGGTGTTGGCCATGGCGCTGTAACTTCACAAATTCAGTCTCATGCTGAGGAAAATTGTCCAGCAAGGCTAAAAGGAGTAAAATTTTATGTGGAGTAGTCAGGTAGGACTTTAAACATATTCCAAAAGATGGATCCTGTGCTGGAATACCATTTATCAGGAATAATTGTGCTGCCAGCCACGGAAACACTTGTATGCTCTGGTCCCACGGTCACCAGGGCTAAATGCAATAAATTACCTTTTGGAGGAGGAAATGTATATTTGCTCTGGACATTTGTGTTTTTCAGAAGATTATCACATCAATGAAAATGCATTTTGCTGCACAACTTGTGTTGCTTCTGTTGGCTCCAAAAAACTCATTGGGATGCTGTCTCCTTCACCAGCTCTTTAAAGGAAATTACAACTGTGTAATTCCAACCCAGAAACGCCTGGGAACTGGCAGTCCATGAGACTTCACATGCCCAGGGCCTGTACTCACTGTAGATAAATGTGTTTGTCCCAAATCTCTCAACTCCTGAACTGGGATGGAAAATCTCATTTGAAAACAAAACCCTGCAATGTTTGGGTTTGATGTTTTATGTACATTTCATAACAAGCTTTAGACTCAGCCCAAGTAGCTCTGTCTCATCAAGGGTAAGTGTGGCACAGGCTGAACCCAAGCCCAGGGAGGTTGTGGAAGGATGAGAGCAAAGCCAGGCTGTCTGCAGAGGGCTTTGGGATGGGCTCTGTGTTTTCAGACCTCCAGGGTCACTTGGCAGTTCCCCTCCCAAAGCTCCTACACATTTACCAGGACAGTAAATGGGGAGGGAGAAGAGGAGCACAAAATGCTGGGAAGCCAAGAGGGGGACAGGGACAGAAATCTCCATTTCTACATCCCTTTCTCTATTCAGATCTATTTTTTTTTTTTTTTGGACAAGCATTTTGTAAGTCTTGGCACTGCATGTCTGTAGCTCCAGGGCACACCTACAAGGCAGGCTGGACCAGGACCAGGGCAACCAGTACTCCCAGCTCCTTCCCAGCCAGGTGGGAGCTGGGAAGAGCCAAGATTTTCAGATCACAGCACTTGTCTCCCTAACTCTTTCCCCCTTCCCAGAAACCAGGAATTTTTCCTCCTCCCGGTCAGCAGAGCAACATCTCCTTCACTCACCAGCTACTGGGGACCAGGAGAGCATAAGCAGATTTTCAGAATTTGGTTTTTTGGAAGCTGAAGGGAATGAAATAACTTTGGGAAAGGAATTTCTAAATCCAGGATGTCAGTGTTGCAATGATGGATGTGGGTTTTGTTCAGCTCTTCACCTGACTTTGTTTTCCTGCTCGGCCACCTCAAAGGCTTCTGGTTTTGCTCTTTTCTCTGGACAGGAGCAGATTTTGGAATGCTTTCTGTGTGTTATCTTAGCTGCAGGGATGCTGTTTTGTAATGTCAGTGATGTTTTCCTTTATTGTTGGTTGCTGCCCTGGGATGGGAAGAAGGGCAGGTTCTGGGGTGGGGTATTCAACACCCAGGCTGTGAGGAAGCTGCTCCCTAAGACAGTCTGCTTTGTGACCTTCCTTATTCCTCTCCTCCTCACGAATTGGCTGACACAATGAAATTCAACTTGGGCCTTGCACTTTATCCATTTGTGATGGGTTTTCCATTTCCAAATTTCCCCCCAAAAATAACAGTGTATGAGTGTGAAGGGATCTGACACAGAGAAAAGCTGCAAAACTGCACTCATAAAGGACAGAAAAATAGGTAAAAGCAAAACGTGTCTATATTTAACAGGGATCTAGCTGAAAATGTAAATAACTAAAGCCCAAAGCCCGTGTGTGAGGCACTGCCAGCACTCCTTCCCAAAATCCATAGGAGTGAGGAGCTGTCCTCGGGAACAGTAAGGCAATGTTTTCAAAAGTTTCTTTTTTTCTTTCTGCTCTCAGAAAATCCGGGACTCCAACCTGAATGATTGTTGCATGCTAAATAATATTAGCATTTAAATAGCCCAGCATTGTAGTTAACAACTGGGTGAGAGTAATGGGAGGGTGGCAGTGCTGGGTTCACACCTCTGGCCTGGCCCTTTCCTACCCTCAGCTGTGCAGGGAGGAGGCAGCTTCTCCCCCTTTGTTTAAGATCTTTGCAGGGATAATGAAGATCCAGCAGCAGCTATAAAAAGCTAAAATCCTCGGCCTGTCTTTCAGCTTTTGCTTACAACTGCCTCTAAACCCTTGTCTTGCTCGAAATATTACCCTGATCGAGAAACTCTCAATAAGCTCCTTGAAACACATTTAAAAATTCTCTTTTTATTTCGTTTAATAAGCTTGACAGGCTCCTGCCCATAAGGAGGCTGCACAGAATATGTGTATACTCAGGTGTCCTCATTGTCACAGTTGAGATGTTGATATGTTGCCATGGAGGAAGGCTATTAATGAGAGGAAATTAAATTAGATCACCTCTGTACATTTATCTGCACACAGCACAGCTTCACTCTCGAGGAGAGGGAGTTCTTGTGGGAAAGCAATTAATAGATGCAGGTGCACAGGGAAAAAAATGCATTTCTTACAGATCTCTGAAGGATGCGGATGATATTTGGGCTCTTTGACATGCTAATCACCAGATTTCACAGACATCGGGTGATTTATTTCACACAAATTTCGTAATGAGCAATATGTATAGTTTTTCCAGCCTTCCTTTCAAAAGGTACCAGACGCAGTTGTGCAAGGGAGGGGATGTAAATCATTTGCAGCTCGTGCAGAAAGCTGTTAAGGACAGCACAGTCTTGTCTGATGCTGTGTCCCAGGGCAGAATGTGGGATAAAAAATGCCAGAAAATGCTGGAGTCCTGCTGCAGCCCAGAGTGCTGAGAGGCAACCTGGGTGAATGAATGTGTGTGGTTAGCTGGGGAGAGAAGGCCGTGTTTAAAAGAAAATGCATCTTCTGGAAGAAGGACAGGAGGCCATGGGAAGAAGGGCCTTTGTGTCAACAGGAACTTTCTGCCCCACATCCATGGAGATGCTGAAGATGAGACGTGAATAAATCCTGCACCAGCTCCTCAGTACTGACAGAGCTGTTGGGTTGTTTGCTTTGGGTTTTTTCCTTCTGTTACATGTTTAGAGGTGTCTCTTGTGCCAGCTTGAAGGAGTTAAATTTGCCCCTGGAGAGATGCAGAGCCAGGGTAGGTGGGCAGGAGCCTCCCCTCCTGCACCTTTTCGTGCAGCATCCCAGCCCAGGGATCTCCCTCCTTTCAATGCCCTTAATGAGGAAGGGAGAGTAATTATCAGCCTTTGGAATCTCTGACCAATCAATTCCCGCTCCGTGACAGTTCTTCACTTATTTTGCATGATGGGGTGACAAATGAAATATTTGATAACTGTAGGTAATTGTCCTCAGTTTGAAAAACAAGAAAATGGAGTCCCAAGGTCACCAGAACTACAGGCAGGTACAGCACAAGGTGTTGTCCATGGGGGGTAAAAATCCACCTTATGAACAGGGAGCTCAGTAGGAAATGGCACATGCTCTTTATTCCAGAGGTAAACCCAGTAGATTATGACAAAACAGTAATTAATATCAAATATGTAAATTACACTTTAACAATGTCTTAACAACAAGCAAATATACTAGATTTAAATAATTATGTCAATATGATTTGTTAAATAGATCTTGGACCTCTAAGTTTCTTGAGAGATGTACTTAAACTAACTTGGTTTTAAAAAAGGTACAGTGTATTTTCTGAGGTTTTGTCCCAAAGGAGAGTGAATTCATGACAACTTTTCTTTTGTCTATTTTTAACAGCATTCTCTGCTCAGCCACAATCCAGCCAAAATCTGAACAATAAATTTTGCTCCTGGGCTGAAATCCTGTATGACAGGTCACAGCCCAGAGCGAAATTTCAGAGATGAGCCACGTAAGCCCTGCAAATAGGAGCTGATAATGATAACAATCACTGCCAAACCTTCCACCGTGCCTGTGCTAGTGTGTGTCACTATAATACAATTTTGTATGTTAAACAACAGATGTCAAACAGAAGAAAGGAAAGAGGCCTTTGCTTTTCTTCTGTTGTGGACCTTGTTCTTCCAAAGCAGCCATTTTTTCAGTTGCCATGACAGTGTTAATAGGAGTTTATCATTTTCCCATGCCTGCTGCATACTGATGAGGGATCAATTCAGGCCTGCTATCTGTAAGGCTGGGAAGGTCCCTGCTGCAGGCAGGGATGGAGCAGCTCCTGCAGCCCCAATTTCTGCTGCTCACCTCTCAGCCACTGAGGAGATGCTGCACCCAAAAATTTGATTTGCTATTTCCTGCCCTGTGCCAGGGAAAAACAGCTGTGCAATATTCACAGAGATATTCCAGAATATTCACAGAATATTCCAGCTGTGGAATATTCACGGCTCCCTTCAGCCGCGTGGGGAAAGCTGAGATTTCTGTGAATTGTCTGAACTTTGGGACCTGGAAACTTTGTGTTTGGAGCACTTTGGTTTAGGCAGTGGGTGAAAAGGCAGATCTCACCTTCTGCAGGAAGCACAAGGGATTTCAGGGGCATTTTCTGGGGTGTTGTGTGAGATGGGGTGGATCCTGCCCCCACCAACAATTTTCAAATCCAGCAGCGGAAATAGAAAAAGAAACTGAGATTAGGAAGTGATTGCAGGACTGGTGAGGGTGTGATTAAAGTGAAGCTAAACAGTTTTATCCCCAAAGTTAAGGAATGCCATGATCCAAAATCCAGCCCAGCATCCCAGACTGGAAGAACTCAGTCCCAGATGCAGAGACTTTTCCTCCTCGTTGCACTGGGAAATATGGTTTTGAATTATGATTATTCATATTTCTGCCATGATTTATTATAGGTACCAAATTGAGACCAAAAAAAAAAGGTCTTATTTGAGCTGTGTAAGATTTTCAAATGTATTATGCATCATCACACTGATAATGCCACGGATTTTTAGATGTGAATTTTTCAGCCATTTTCCTTTTGGGCTTGTGTTTGTTTTGCCACTATAAAAGCCCAAAGAAATGAAGAAAGAGAGTTTTTCCCTTTTCTCCACCCAGATTTTTTTTTTTTTTTAAAGAAATCTGAAAGCATTTTGGTCTTTTTTTGTGTTATTTGCAGTTGTTCTTTTATCATTATCTTCAGGAAGCAGCATTACCATGCTGCAGATAAGAGGCACATCCAGATGTGCATATCAAAGGATGAACAACTACTTATTAAGAAAAAGTTCTTTTACTCCGAGCAGGGTTCAAAGGAAGAGTAAAGTCTAAGGCATAAGCGACAAAACTGTCTGGCAATTCTGTGCATTGTCAACCTAATGCACAGAACGGGAAGAAAACAGTTTCATCCCAAAGAAAGGGTTGCAAAATGCCTGCAAAAAGACAAAAAGACACTCAGCTTAAAGGGCAGTGACAGTATCACCCATTCTTCTAGTTCTAGTGCATTAAAAAGAAAAAAAGTTGTTGAAATATGCTTTTTTTTTTTCTGTAACTTATTTTTAAGAAAAAGTTTCCAAAGGAAGGCAGATGAAGCCACTCGTGGTCCTGTTTGTATAATGCTGGGAAATGCATGAGCTTGCAATGGCTGGATGGCAAAATATTCATATATTACCCACCATCTTCATCAAATATTCTGCTCTGTCTTTGAAAGGAAAGGAAAAGCACGTTTAGGTGGCTGCAGCACTGCAGCCCTGTAACCACAGCCCCTGCACTGGGATGGTCTCAGGCAGGGGTTCCTTCCCCTGAGCAGGGTGAGCAGTGCCTGGGGCAGCAGGGATGAGCTGCTGCTCAGTGGCTTTGCTGGGAAATGCTGCAAACACAACTTTCCCCTTTTTTGGGGATGCCTATCAGCAAACCTTAGGGAGCCAGGAGAGAAGTGAGTGCAGTAAATGCTGGTTTTTCTGGAGCTGCAGGATCTGATCCCTGCCCTGGTGCTTTAACACACCCTGAGCTAAGCTGGAGCAAAAACCCCAATTCATCTCTCTTGCATGTTCAGGGGACAGCCATGGGTTAGAGCTGCTCAAGTGAGTGAAAATCAACTTGGTTAGAGCTGCTGAAGTGAATGAAAAGCAGCTTTTCCCCCTCTGTTTCTCTCCTACCAGAGCTGGGAAGATGCCTGCAACGGGGGTTTGCATTCCCTTAGTGGAATCACTGCTTTCTGAGAGCCCTCCAGTGCCCTTGAAATAGCTGCACTCTGAATATCTGAAATGCGAGCTCATTCCAGGCCCTGGTGCATGTAAAAATGCTGCTGAGGTGCAGGAGTGTGGGACTGGGAATTGGATGGAAACGTGTGTGGGGTGAGCAGGCTGCACTCAGGACTTGCCTTGCCAGTGATCAGGGAAATTCAGTTGCAAGCAGCAATATTTTTCCTCGTTCTTTGAAAGGCCTTTTGACAGATTGATTATTTCTAATCAATTTTTCACTGTGAGCAAATTGAAATAAAATCATATTCAGGTTCCCATCCTGGCAACAGCACCACATAGGATAGTTTAGCAGCTGGCCATGATCATTGCAGGTTTCTGAGCTCTTTTCATGTTTAGCTCTGTTGAAAATATGAGATTGCATAATGCACTACTATGTTTTATATAAGAGCTTCACATGGCTTCACGTTATAATTTCACATCAGTTTTACCTCAGAGTTTCTAACAGGTCAAGTAACCTTCTGATTTCATTTAAAGTTTCCATTATTCTCGCCTGAAAAGGAAAATCTAGCTCTTGTTTGGACAGCTTTGGTAACTCCAAAGGAAAAATTGGGCATTATAGTGAATACAAAAGATTCACTTTCCATGCATTAGGCTTTTGAATTGCTTTCTTAATGCAAAGTTGGACAGGAGAGTATAGGCAGGGAAAAAAAGATCATTTTGTGTCCATGGTCAGATGTCAATATTGACAAAAATAAATGGAATGTAACAATAGATCCTTGCAAAGATGAAGGTCATATGACTAAAATGTCTAAGCAGCCCTTGCACTGTGGCTGTATCTTCTTGCTGTTTGTGACAAATCATTGGGTTCCCCCCCTTATCCCCCAGTTTAAAACGTGCAAAAAGAGAGTCAGTCTGGAGTTTTAGTCCAGTTTAGGAAATAATAGTGAAGGTGAATCAGAACTGATGCACTTAGACAACAAAAATTAAAATCAAATGAAACAACTAAAGCGAGAAATAAGCCTAAGAGGGTCAGCAGTGTCGGTGCCACTGTGGTCTGTGCACATCACTCCCCCCTGCATGGTTTGAAATTTATTTTTTCCAGACTTAGATGATGCAAACTGCTCCCTCCACCCAGGGCACTGGGTGAGCTCCGGTTTGTAAATTGGGTTAATTAGTGATAGTCTGGAAACTCATTGTGGCTTACACTGAGAGCTCTCCTCACATCAGACTGTCTTGCCCAAGACCTGATGAAAGCTATTTTCTTGTCATGAAATATTTTTTTTAAACAAATGACTCTTTTTTTTTTTTTTTTTTTTTTTTTTTTTTTTTTTTTATTACCACTACAGTCTGAGAAGTTCCTCATGTCTTGTCTTGCATGGGGAAAAAATCAACTGTTAAATTCACTGCAGAAGTGGACAGAGGTTTCCCAACCATGGCTTTGTCCTCCCAAAGTGCTGAACAGCCCCACCAAGTTTGTTTCAATTACATTGCCATTTCCTAACTCAATCCACAATATTTCTTCAAAAGGCTGATCTGGTTTAGGGTCATGATCATAGGTGGAAGGTCAGTTAGTCATTTGCAGAGACATTCACTTCTCACTCAAATCATCTTTCATAAATCTTAAAGGAATGCAATAGCTTATGCCAGGAGAAGCAGGGGAGGAGCAAGGGAGGGTAAGAGGTATTTACACAAAATTTCTTCAAATTCAATGTAACTATGAGTTCTTCCTCTGTGAGCAGAGGCTGATTGCCCACCTCCAAAGGAGAAGGAGCCACCTTGCTCCTGAGCACGAGAGGCTCCTGTCCAGCAAGGATCTGCCAGGAAATTCAGGTCAAGGTGCCCACATTCCCTGTTATTTATATGATATGCATATAATAATGCTGGGTTTAGCCACTCTCACCTCTGTGTGTGCCAGCACAGCTCTGGTGGGGAAATCTCAACAAAAACCTCCTGTCAGGAGTGGTTTATTTGCTGGTTGGCTCAGCTCAGGGTGTGCAGGCTGTGCCTGGCCCAATTTTAATGCAACGCCACGAGGCTTTTGGAGATGGAGGCAGGTTCATTTCTCTGATTCTGAATACAAATAGTGACCCTGTGGGAAATTCTTGCTCTAAATGTGGTCAGTCTGGCTTCCAGTCTGCAGTGAGTGAGCCTCGGGCTTATCTGATCTGGTGCAAGGACAATGAGCCTGGCCCAGAAAACCAACACTGAATGGCAAAAGAAAAGTACGTTAAACACATCATGAAATAAACTATTTATCAGATGCAAAGAGCAGAGGGAGAACTCCCACTGTACTTTTAGTTGGGCTGGAAAATGTACAGAAATCGTCTGGGTGCTTCTGTTTTCTTGTGTTAAAAAAAAAAGAAAAAGAAAAGTTCAGTTATACTCACTCCACAAGAGTGTTTTCCCTCGTTTAGGATTGATTGTGAAGTTTGTTAGATAAAAAAAAACTATTAGAAAAGATGTCAAGTGTTAGCAGCAATATATCCGTATTGGTTTTGTTTCTTTAAAAAAAAATCCTGATTTCAGAAATCTATACTATAGATTTATCCAGTGGCAGCAGAACTTTTAGTGCCTCTCATAAAAAATATATGGGCTGATTCTCCCCTCATGATTATTGGTAGAGCACAACAAAAGAGTTCTGAACATGGGTTTGATGATGAGGTGTGAAATGTTTCAGTGATTTGTTTTGTGTTTGTTCCTTTCATTTCTAGATCACTCATGACAAACAGCAATGTATCAGCAGGACGAGACAATTTACCACTGCATGAGCTAAAAGGTGAAAAAAGTTCCATACATTTTATATCCCTTTTGTAGTCACTATACTGCACTAAAGATGACCGTGGGTCACAGAGCTTGTACTCAGCATAGTTTGTGTGTTAAAAACTTCTTTGGATGGTCTCACCCTATTTATTTTAGGGCCTTTAGATAAAGGTGCTGTTGTCTGGGCTTTCTTTCATAAAAACCCCCTTCCTCACATGATTCAAAAAATTGCTTTCTTATTAAAATAAAAATCCCCAAACCCCTCAGCTGAAGCTTTTCCCCCTTCTCAACTGAATGGATTTTTCCTTTGTTTGTACATGACAATTTGGGGGGGGAGAGTTTTGTGCTTAAACTGCTCATGTGATTGTGTCACATGCGTATCAGCTACAAAAGGAGCTTTGGCATGTTATGTATAAATCTCCATTAAGAGAGAAAATAAGCAAGTTTTACGTGACTGGTATCTCATTCACAATAATTAACTCATTAACCATCTCAAACCACGGTGCTATCAAGGTCAAAACAACCAGCAAAAGGAGCATTTTGGTCACATTGTGGTAGCTCCAGGAATAGTCAGTATTCTCATCTCAGTCTCTGGTTCTCATGGTGCAAAATGAGTCTTTATAAATTGTAAATGTTTAATTTAAAGCCTCTTGTCGTGATTTATGCAGGAAAGGAGACCCGTGTGATAACATGGTGTCTGCTGTTTGTAGACATTTCTCCCCAAACAGCTCTAGAATTTGTTGCCTGGTCTGACCTGAGTTTGATGGGTAGGCAGAAGTCTCCAAGATTGTGATTCATTTCATGGCAAGTGCTGGATATCAGAAAAGGGCATTTTTATTTCCAGACTGTTGTGGTGTGTTCAGTGTTTATTGGGCTGCAGAGCATCCAACTGCAAAATCCACAGGAAATCTTCATTCATTTCACTGCTCCTGCAACAGCTGCTCTTTCTCTAAGATTTCCCCCAAGCAAACAAATCCCTTTCAGGGGCAAAACCAAAAGAACACGGGCAGAACGAGCAAAATTACTATAAGGCAGGTTTTTTTAAATTTGAAACAAACCTTGTAGCTTGTTCCCAGCCCTCCCTGTGCCAAAGATGCACAATCCCTTTCATCTCCCACCACGTAAAACTAAAACCAAACAAGTTGCTGGAACAGCCTGGCAAACTTTCTCTCATTCTGCAGCCTTTTATGTTAATTTTGAGTTGAAACTCTGCTGAAGGCAGTTCCTCTCTCAGAGAGTGTCACCACATCCCTGGCAGCAGCTGCTTTTCCAGAAACCCAGTGTAAGTGTGCTGTAGGATGGTGACCACTCGGGCAAAATTCCTGCTTTAACATCTTGGGAATGCTCTGACATGTCCTGTGCTCTGGTGGTTTGGACATAGCAGCTTTATTCCCCCAGTGTCAGCCAAGTGTGTGCTGAGAGAGGTCTGAGGGAGATGGAGATGGAGAGAGAAAAGAGAAAAGAAAATCAGCCAGGTGTCCTGATTTCCTTCAGCAGAGCTGGAGCTGAGGGGTTGCTGTCATTAAGCTGTAAAAGCAGGAGTCTGCATGAGAAGGAAATGGGCACATAAAGCCATCCCCTACAAAAGGTGACATCCCTGAGATTATTCTGGTTTTAAGAGGTTCTTTAATTTGTCCGTGGGTGAAAGGAAACGTGGCTTTTGTGCAGAGGTTCGGATAAATCTCTCTATGACAAGAGGCAGTGGGGACAGATTCCCTGCAGGTGTGAAAGGGCTCTGTGCCCACCCAGAGCTGTCAGCTGAGGGTAGGAGCTCTGCAAAGTGTAGCTAAGGCTCCAAATGGCTTTGATAAAACATTTCTGGAGGTTTTTGTTCAAAATCACAGCCTATCTGAGAGGGACACTTCTCTTTTCATGACACATTAATGATGTCGGAGCAAGGTGGAATCAGGAGGTGAAGGTGACAAATAATGAGTAGGTGTGATCCCAAGGAGTCTGTGTCAGTGTCTGCACAATTTCCACTTGTGACAAGTTTGCTCCAACACTTAGGGCTGTAATTCATTGCCAGTGGTGCAACAGGGGCTGCTTGTGCTTCATCCCCGGCAGAAACTGGGTGAGAACACATCCTCTGGGAAATGTAATGCTCCCTAAAAACTTGGGGGATCCTATTAATATCTGAAAGTGGAGTTCAGGATGCTCCTTTGTGAGAGGAGGAGATTCAGCAGGCCAAGGACATACCCACCCACCACGGACATAACCATCCCAGCAATCCCAGGCATGGCCAAGCACCAGCGAGCCTTGAATTTACAAGGTCAGTCTGAGTTGCAAATTGACCTAGACCTGCTTGTGCATCTTTTGAACCTCCTGGCTTCACTATTTTGGTCTTTTGGCTTCCCTGAATGGAATCCTTTCTTTTGGGGACAGTACGAAACTCCTGCTTGCATTTAGCTCACCAGCTCGATTGGGTGCTCTGGGCAGTTTAGAAAGGAAGTCTCACTGAAATTGCTGGTTAGCGTCAGAACTGAAAGGCACTTCCTTTCATGCTGCACTTTAAATGCAGCTCTGATGCTTCCTGATCACAAATGCAACCTGCTCCCTGCACTTGAAAAAGCTGGGAAAGCACATCAGTGATTCTGGGATTTTCTTGTTCCCGTTAAAAATGCCCAACGTCCTGTATTTGCACGCTTGCTAATGCGATTTCACTGGGGCCTGCTAAGCCCTTTTCACTCTACTGTAGGTCTAATTGTACAATTTTTCCAAAGAGAAAGGCCAGCTTTGCCCTGGCGTGGCACAGAGAGGCCCTGCTGTGAAGCTGCAGCCCGGCACTTCCAGCCCCACTTCCTGGCGCAGGCGGGGAGCGGGGTCCCCAGGGCTCCCCACTGCTCCCTGCCTGTGTTTGCCAGCTCACAGCCACACCTGCTGCAGGCCACTGAACCCTTTTATGAGCAAAACCTTAATACCTTCCAGTAAAAATCATTGCCCAGGCTCCCACCCCCCCGTGCCTCCCTTCCCGTTGCCCGCGCTGCCCCCAGCCCAGCTCCTCGCTGCTGGGAGCAAACTCATCTCTGGGGCTGATACATTTGGTATAAACATTTCCTGGAGCTCATAAACACCTTTGTCATTTATCAGTGCAGTGAGAGATGTTTATTGCCCAGATAGAAAACTCTGATGGGATCAGGGCTCCTGGAGACGCTGCCTGATCCCGTGTGCTGACGCTCCCCAAAAAGGGGCCAAATTTGGGGCCAGGTTTTAATTTTGAATACAGGGCCCCCCCACGCTTTTTAATTACTCATGGTGATGATTGCAAGTTGCAGCATGAGCTGGTGAGCACTGTCTGAGCAAAGCTCATTTTACAGCAGTCCTGGTATGGACCAAATTGAGGGAGGTAAAAGGAAAGGGCTGGGGCGGTGGGGGAGGAAGAGGAGATCTATAACTGGCATGTTAATAAAACTCCAGTTTGTCACTTCAGCAGCACACCCTGAGTGTAATAACTAAGCTTCCTTTCTATACCCCCTATGAGTTCCTTTGTATTGACAGATGCCATTTGTTCATTTACGACGTGATAATAAAAACCTTCAGCTTTACTGAATGTTGTTCTTTTCCTCCCCTGACACTGGGGCACCAAATGGTTTGTACTGCACTCAGCAGGCACTTTTCATTAAAGATCATGCCATGAAAATGAACTGTATTTGAAAACCATTTAGGAGCAGAAGTTCTGGTATTGAATAGGCTGCACATAAACCTTCCCTGGCGAGCAGAGGCTTCCCAGGAGCCTCACACAGGCTCCCACATGGAGCTGGGATAAGGGGGATTTTATGTCCAGGCAGCATTTGGGACTCCAGCTCAGACTCCATTAGCAGTGATTGTATATTGCTATCAGCTTCCTGTGATGATTTCTTTTTAAAATCTCTATCTGATTTTAAACGCCTCCGAAATCTTTCTCTGTGGGCTTATCTGTGCTTCTCGAGACGTGGGATTTCAAAGGTTTGCTGAAGTTTTCACACGCACACGAATTAAGACTAAACTGTAAATTTAGAAGGCTGAAAACTAACATTTGAATTGATAATTAAGCCTTTATTCAGGAATGCTCGTAAACATGGCTCAAACTATATTTTTAAGTACTGCTCAAACTTCAGGCTGGCAGCACCTGCAGATGTGATTTGATTTGCAAAGTTACAGAATGCTTCGAATTCCCACCGACCTGAGCAAAGCAGGAATGCCCAGCTTTGGGCTGGACTCACCTTGGAAAATCAGGCCCATACGTTTGCAATGCTCTGTCCAAAATGTAACACTATAAAACGAATAAAAATTTGCAACAGATGAGCAAAGCAATGAACATCATTTGTTCAACACATTTTATTAATTCATTTTTATCCTGGGGAATAAATAATCTTTCATTCTGCAGAGGAGTCAGTTAGAAGTTTAGTATCTGGCTGTAGCTTTTGCTAGTACAAGTACAAAGCAATGATCTGCATTAATTATTTCTAATTAAGCCCAAAAAATTATTATTGAAGCAAAAATAATTCACCAGACTGGAACACAGCCACACACTGTACTTTTTAAATGCTAACAGAGTGCTCCAGCATTCCTCCCAAGGCAAAACTCTAGGAACACATCCCCAGCTTCTGCAATGCTGCAACAAAACAGTGTCAGTCTCTTTGTTATTTTTATTCTTTAAATCACTCATATTTCATTGTATTTGGCAAAATACCTGTAAAAGAAGTGTTGACTAACCACAAAGAAAGGTACTAATAACAGTTATCATCCTTCCCTGATCATCCAGGAGGGACTTTTATCACCAGCATTATCACTTGTTGCCAAACAAGTACAGAGATGTTAGCCCGGAGGATGAAATAGTTTAATCATGGGGAAACAATTTGCAGTGCACAGATCTCAGCTGGTTCCCTTTCATCTGCTCACAGTTACTCAGGGACTCCCGAAAAATCTGTTTTGTAGCTGTAATAAAATTCATTCGCCGGCCTCGCACGCACACACCAAATGGTTTGCCCAATGCCAAAGTGTCACAGTCACCTGGAACAAAGAGAGGATTCATAAGTTTGCAGGGAGGGCATTTGGGGTTTTTTTAAATCACATAAACATGATATTTGTTTTTAAAAAAACGAAAGGAATGGGAGATTACAGATGTGGGGTCCGGATTTATCTTTAGATTTCCAACGTCCATATGAGGATATAACCCATATCACATATGTGTGCTCACTCTCTGTACAGATACACTTTGACTATTAAAAACCAACAGTTAAATATATTCAATCGTCCTTTTTCTCACTATGCCCAAAACCCAAGCAATTACTTATTGGCAAGTTTTTTTTAGAATAGAAATAATTTCAACGGTCTATAAACTTCTGATCTGCTGCCTGAGCCAGCCCGTTTCTCAAACTTTGATTTACAGCAATATCTTTTGTAATATCTCTTCAGAAAGTGCCCTATCACACTTCCAACCCCTGCACATCCGAATAGAAGTGGAAATACATGTCTGATGTTTTTCATATTGCCTTATCTCTTCCTGTCGCACAGAAATGACTTTTGCTGGGCGCAGATAAGATCGGTGTGTGAGCACAGAGCTGGGGGTTCACGGGGAGCTGCGGGGCCGTTATTGTGGTGGTGCAGGCAGCACAGACACAGGGCTGGCTGCCCCCTCAGAGGGGAAATGCTGGGGACCCACTGCAGAGGGCACGGAAGGGAAAAACCTTCTGAGTCTGTGAGCAGAGCCAGAGCAGGTGGGGTAGGCCAGGAAGTCTCTCCAGGTTGTGCCTGGGGTTTTGTCAGTCCCTCAGAGAGACTGAGTTCAGTGCTGTGCTAGGGGACAGAAAGGTCCCAGTGCTCAACTGGCACAACTGGCACGAGTGGACAAACTCATCCCAGTGCGTGGGGTGAGACCAGGGAGAAGCTGAGAGGTGGGGCTGGTGCTGGCCAGGGGCTGCTGGTTCCTGAGAGCATCGTTTGCTGCCAGCACTGCTGGCTCTGCCCCCATCCCACAGCTCTGCTGCCTTCACTGACCCTGAGATCCCACCCTCCAGCTGAGGAGTTGCACAGTGCTCAGCTCTGGGCCAGTCTCACTGCAGCGGCACCAAGCACAAGGAGCAGTCCAGCCCCAGTCCATGGGCTGCTCCTGAAATCCAGAACTGCTGCTCCTGAAATCCAGGAGCTGCTGCTCCTGAAATCCAGGAAATACTGCTCCTGAAATCCAGGAGCTGCTGCTCCTGAAATCCAGAACTGCTGCTCCTGAAATCAGGGAGCTGCTGCTCCTGAAATCCAGAACGGCTGCTCCTGAAATCAGGGAGCTGCTGCTGCTGCTGAAATCCGGGAGCTGCTGTCCTGAAATCCAGGAACTGCTGCTCCTGAAATCCAGGAACTGCTGCTCCTGAAATCCGGGAGCTGCTGCTCCTGAAATCCAGAACTGCTGCTCCTGAAATCCAGGAACTGCTGCTCCTGAAATCCAGGAACTGCTGCTCCCGAAATCCAGGAACTGCTGCTCCCAAAATCCGGGAGCTGCTGCTCCCGAAATCCAGAACTGCTGCTCCTGCAATCCAGAACTGCTGCTCCTGAAATCCAGAACTGCAGCTCCTGCAATCCAGGAATTGCAGCTCCTGAAGTCCAGGAACTGCTGCTCCTGAAATCCCGAACTGCTGTTCCTGAAATCCAGGAATTGCAGCTCCTGAAATCCGGGAGCTGCTGCTCCTGAAATCCCGAACTGCAGCTCCTGCAATCCAGGAATTGTAGCTCCTGAAATCCGGGAGCTGCTGCTCCTGCAATCCAGAACTGCTGCTCCTGCAATCCAGAACTGCTGCTCCTGAAATCCAGGAATTGCAGCTCCTGCAATCCAGGAGCTGCTGCTGGAACCCCCCTGTGCTCTCCCCTGCCCACCAGGCACAGCATCCATAAAAACCCGCAGGCTGAGCCGCTCAGGAGTGTGCAGGGGGACGAGGACACCGCGCTGCCCGAGGACACTCCCAGCCCATGGTCACGTCCTCGCTCAGCTGGAAACTCCCTGGGCAACCTGGAGCAACCTCGCTGCTGTCTTTGCCTCAGTTTCACCCTCTGTGCAGGAAAATGTGCAGATTCAAATGTTTCCCAACGTCAGCGTGATGTTGTGACACATCATATTCAGATACTCCCTAATGGGGACCATATAAATTCCATAGTTCCTTTATCTGATCCGGCAGTCATGAGTGTGCCTGTCTGAAAGTTCCTGCTCTTGATAAGAAAACATTCCTGCTCTAGAAATTCCCTTTTGAGGAAGGAGTGAGGAAGGTCTCAGTCATGTTCTGCTGAGCAGGTGCCTGGGCAGCAGCACTTTGATGGTCACACACCATGTCCTGGCCCAGTGATGCCCTTGCTTGGGTGGGAGTCTCTAAATGTGCATTATCATTCCTGGAGAAGGGGACAGTCCTTTGGCAGGCAGCTTCTGCCATTTCTGCAGTGCCAAGGTGTCCAAATTATTGCTCAAATATTTTCAACAGAATAGACAGAAATTACTGTTCTCATGGGTTTGGCTTGTGGTGTTTCTTTAAAGTAAAAGCATGGAAATCAGGTATTCTGATCTCATTTTTAAATTGAATTTTAATGTTTTTAAATAAGCATAAAAGTTCTCGACTTCACCCACCGCAAGGCCTCTGAGTATCTCTGTCACTGTGGGTGACAGCTGACTGCACTCGGGTACAGAGCTGCATTATTCACCTTCTGGTGGCAAACAAACCAAAAGAACTCCAAAACACACCTCTTCCTCCATGTGCAAACAAAAAAAGAGGTTTCTGGGTTGCAAACACCAATGGCAACACTGGCAGCATCCCAGCTGGGCACACATGGTGCCAGTGCCCATGGAAATCCTTGGAAAAATACCCTTAGTGCCACTTCTGAGAGCTCAGATCCAGGGCAGCACAGGCACAGAGACGTGGAGCTTTTGTGTGTTTGTGACCGAATTCTCCCCTCTCCTCCCCACCTTTCATTCCATTTCACCTCCCTACAGTCAGTCCTGCAGGGTTAATTCAAATAACGTGTTTATTACTTCAGCAGTTCACAAGAAACATGACTTGTCTAGTTCTGTTTATAGAGCATGTAATCATTAGAATAAAATAACAACAAAGATCAAATCACCATCTGTATTTAAAAGTGACCTCAAGTCTTTCCTGTGACAGAAATACTGCTGAGAACACCTCGGAAGCTTTGGGGACCTAAACTCAAATCTTTTCCATTTTTAACAGTGTACATCATTAGCTTTTGTTATGGTGGGGTTTGCTGTGTACACTTATTTATATTTTGTTGCTATGGTAGTTCCTTCTGGTTTTGAAAGGTGGGGATATTTAGTCAGTCAATTGGAATCAGATTAATTGAGCTCCTTCTGATATAAAAGTCTCAAATCAATACAGTGTTCACCTTGTAAAATGCACTTTTTCTTTTTGTTTAATGCCTCCTGAGATCAGATGCATTAAAATCCACGTGGAACTAACTTTTCTTTCTCTTCTCACCCCCACACTTCCCCATATGTGGTTTTGATTTTCCCCTCAGGGTACCTATGGGAGGTCTGGAAAACTCTTGGGAGCTTTCAAAGAATGTTAATATGTATAACACTGCATTTTTAGTTTAAAATACAACATGTAAAGATCTTTCTTTTTGAGGATAAACAAGTAAAGCTGCGAGTTAAAAACTATTTGTAAGAAAAAGTTCCTTCTTACCATAAAAAAGCTTAATAACATTTAATTGTATTTCATAGCATTTTGCACCCATAGTATTAAGCATTTACAGTTCCTTGTAAAATGTCTGGGCAACACTGACTTTTAATTCTTCTGAGCTGGTTTGTTGGGTTTTTTTTTGTTGTTTTTTTTTTTTAACTCTTCTTGATAAGAAATTTCTACCTAATGATCCAGTACAGCATTTGGTATTCAATCTTTGAGCTTTTTTTTTTTTTTTTTTGCCTAAGAGCAGAATCTGGCTGCTGGTATCTGCAGTGATCTTAACAAAGCTCATCTCTCTGCTTGGTGCTTTCTGTGAGCACCGAGATTGCAATCACAACCGGGAGCAGAGCTTGTTGCTGGAAGTGATGCTGCCCAGAACAAGAAGAAACATTTCTAACATCAAACTCCCCAGCTCAAGCACAAAGACCCAGCAGCTTGGGGTAGCTGGTGATTTTGTGGTGCTGATCGGCAGGCATTAAGTTATTGGTTATAGCCGCACTCCCCTCATTTTATCCTCACTTGGAGAGTCAGCTCAGGCAGTGCTTCAGATAAAGACTGTGAAATTTGATCACTGGAACTAAAATGGATGGCTTAGCTGCCTAATCTCCTCCATCCCGTTATCATCAGCTCCCAATCCCCTCCCCACGCCATCCTCAAAATTGGGAAATAGCCCCAGCCTGATGGGAATATGCTGCTGAGTTAAAGTAAACACTTCTCCCAGACTGTGTGGCCCCGAGCACAGGCAGGGCTGGAGCTGCTGGCAGCCCCAAAGAGGGAACATTAACTTTGGGGGAGATTATGGCACCTTCGGTGGGGGATCAGCTCGTTAAAGTCGAGAAATGATTGAATTGATAGCAACAGTACCTGAAAACATCTGATAATATATTGCTAACTTGTATAATCTGCCTTTATCCCAGCAAATTGCCTCTGAAGGCTAAATCCTGCCAGACAAGGAAGAAGTTCAGCATGAGGCAGGGGAATGAGAGCTCAGATCACCCAGCAGAGATCAGAAACAGGGAAGGGAGGCTCAGGGCAGAGCCTGGAGTGCTCTCCTGCCCTGGGATCAGGCTGGCTCTGGGGCTGTGTGGGGTTTGGTTTGCTCTCCCCCAAAAGAGATTATTTGTCCCCAAATGCAAATGAAGGGAATTCATTTTGCAGGATGGGTTATTGATCCCTTCCCCGTGGATGCACAGAGAAGCTGGGCTCGAGGGAGGAAGCAGCCCCAGATCGTTTCCTTTGTGCTGGGATTCTGCACCCAAAACCTGGTGCCCTCCTGCTCCTGCCACAGCAAACTCCCCAGCCTGGCTCAGTGCACACAGTGCTGCTTCTGTGTAATTGAGGGAATTTCCTTTACATAACAAGTTTACTGCTGACATCACATGGCCCTTTGTCATCCATAGACCTTACTGGACTTCACAAAGGAGGAAAGTTCTCCCCATTTTCTTGGTAACAACGGCAAAGTTCAACTAAAACCCTGGTTTAATATGAGGTGTTTATTCCATCCTGCAGGAGCACACAGGCACTTACATGATATCCCAGATATTGAGTGTATTCAGTGCTGAAAATAATTCTAGCAAAAAAAAAAAAAAAAAAAGTGCTTTCTTTTCCAAATTCCTTCAATGTCCACGTGATAAAAGATAAAATGGGACAGAAATCAAGTTGATTGGGTTAATAATCTGGACCTCTGGAATTCTCAGCAATGTATGTTTATGATTTAACTGGACAACTTATTGGGCATATCAATAAAATATCCCCATGTACATTCTGTACCAATGCATTTCCAACAGATATTGCTGCTAATTAACCGGTTGGGATTATCTGCAGTGTTGGATGTGGGGTTTGGCCGGTTTGGCACTGCTCTGTCAGAGCTGGGCTCCTGCTCCTGCTCCTGCCTGGGGACAATGTCTGTGCTCTGGGCAGGAGGGACAATGTCCCAGGGCAAGCTGCGATATTGCACATGGGACTGGGGACTTGGCTTTGGTCTTCACACTGTGGCATTGGGATTGCTGTGGCAGTAAGGAAATGACCTATTTTAATTTAATATTGTTATGTATTTCTTCTATCTAATTTCAAATGAAATGTCCTCTATCCGAAGAGGACCCTGCACTCCCCATCCCCCTCACACACCCAAGGACATATTTAAAACTTAAGGGCAAATGTTCCATAAAGCACTGCCCAACCCTTTGCAAATTCCCTGCATAACTCTCACATGCATCCTCTAACTTCAGTCCATCCCTACTCCAAAGTTGTAATTTGCCCTGCAGTCCTTTCCTTTCTCTCTCTCTCTTTTTTACAATCTTGGAGATGGCAATTAGCTCGGGAGATGCACTCAGAGCTTGGCTTCAATTACAGATGCTCCTCCGCAGGCTCCGCTGCTTTATGCTGATTTAAAGAGCCTTTTGCATGAAGCATCACTCTGAATTCTTTAATTGTTCCCTCGTTATCGGGGATTTGTCTCCTGCTTTCCACCCATGGGTGTGGTAATCATAGTCCCAAAGGCGAACCGGGACGAGGTTTTGTTAAAGAAAATCCCTCGGGGCAGAATCACCAAAGCTAAAGAAAAAAAAAATAGCAGTATTACTGCCGACCATTAATAGAGGCTTTTTCCCTCCATAGATCTGACCGAGCTTCACCAAGAGGAGTGAATTTTGCAGGTTCAGGAGCTGAGACAAAGAGCAGAAATTGCATCTGATAGATCCGGGCACAGATCTGGTGTGGAGCCGCGGAGGTTTGGAGTGTTTGGTGCTGGAGACCTTATTCCCTGTTTTTCCTGGGATGATGATATAAAGGGATGATTTACAGGGACCAGCACGACTTTCCTTTCTCCTGCCCTCCTTCTTGTTCGTGGATTTTGTCTCAAATATTCGGGGGATATCTGGACTGAAATGTTTCTCCTGCTGTGAACCTCAACGCTTCTCTCTTCAGTTTAACTCTAAACTTCTCTAGCTGAACCCCATCAATGCACCCATCCCAGCCTCCCGAGGCATCCCAGGGAAACCCTTCCCTGCAGAACACATTTCAGCACCACGCTGGCACAGGAATTTCAGGCTGAGTAGGAGATATTGAGGTCCCAAGGCTCTGAAGCAGCCCGGACAAGCAGCCCAAGATGCCCTTGGGAAGGTGGAGCAGGCAGTGCCAGTTTCCATTCCAGCACTCCTGCCTGGAAAACCGTGCTGCACCCTATGGCTGCAGACACAGAATTGAATATGACACTTCCTTACTCCTCAGACTCCGAATTTCTGCTGCTGTACATTAAGCACCTCCCTTTGGGAAGTTCAAGGAGCTCATAAAAGTGCTCAGCAGAAAGTCCAAACTTACATGGGAACGGTTACATTTTCTCTGTGTGGCCATAATGAGGTTATTTATGGGACATGTAGGAAAGATTAAAGGTTTTCATAATAAAGGAAAGCGAGAGCTCAAGGACTGGGTGCCTCCTAACAGCGCTGACTCTCAAGACAGGATAAATCACCCAAGCAACCATTAAAACTTCAAGAAGATTGCTTGTAAACCTCCAAGCAATGCCAATAAAGCATATTCCTTGCCACGGAGCAGCCCATATGCTGGAGCTCAGCAGTTTTGCAGGGCTGAGGGCTCCTCACACTTTAACCCTCCTGTCTTTTCCTTGGAGGGCACAGAGCCAGTGAACCCCTGTGGCATCCATGGCAAATTTAAATGTGGCATCACTGCTGAGCAGCCCAGGAGAAGTGAACTTCCCAGGCAGAGCCAGAGCTGGGCTCCATCCCTGTGCTCAGCAGCTCCCTGCCATTTGGCATTGTGCTGTTCTTGGGGCTCTCCCAGCCCAGCACAAGCTCAGACACACTTTTATGGGCTTCAGGAAGTTAGGAAAATATGCCAAGGCCCCTCAAGGTTCTGGTTCATTTGCATTTTAAAAAGTCAAGTCTGCCCATTCCTTCCACTCTGAAAGACCAAGTGAAAAGTGCAATAAATCACATTTCAGTTTCTGTGTGGCACAGCATCAGCAGCAGTGTGGGACCCAGCCAGGGACCCCTCCCTGAGTCCTACACCACAGAAAAGCCCAAACCAAAGTTATTATATTGCTTCTCATCATCTTTTTTTTTTTTTTTTCTTTTTTGGCTGGTTGGTTTTTGCTCACTTGGTTGGTTTGTTTTGTGTTGGTTTCTATTCCAGGAAAACCTAACCCAGAATTTGAGGTGTGACCCTCCTTGCTCAGGCTGCACACAGGTAAGCCCTGAGGAAAGAGATGTAGGAGGTCTGGGCCAGCACTGGCCCAAGAATGATTCCCAGAGATGGATCATGCCTGGCCCCAGTTCTACAAGTGGATTTCTCTCGTGCTTCGTTTCTTTTTCAAGCCTTGCTCAAGAGAAGTTACCAGGTCCAATTTTCATGTTAATTCTTAAGTTTGAATTAAGAGAGTGGAGTGGATTTATGAAGAGTCTGAATTCTGCAGACTGCAGGCTCCCCATGGGGGCATTCAGTGATTTTCTGGGGAATTCTGGTGATGGACTCATTCCCCACAACACCAGCTTGACTCTCACTGGGGGATTCCTGGTGTTGTTACATAATAAATAACAATTCTTATAATAAAGATAAGAAAAATCTACCAGGATTCAAAGCTTTCATATTTAAGAAATTGTTCAGATCTCGGAATTTTTTTTTCCAGACAATATTAGAGGAAAGTCTTTCTGGGACAGAAACGAAATAAATCTCTTATAAATACATGAATATTGGTCACTTGTGTAAATCAGTGTGAGCAGTACATCAGTATTTGTCATCCTGTTAGTTCTCATGGAGTAATTCCAAAGCTGTGCTGGAGAAATTGTCTTATTCAGTTGGAATCAGTGGATATCCTTGTCCAATGACTTTGGTGCCCACGTGAACTGGGATTTACCAACAGGGGCAGAGGGATCCAAAGCTCCTGTCCTTACAAACCAGGCTGTCACAGTCTCCAAAACAACCTTCAGCTATCTCAGTTACCACAGGATACCTGCAAAAAAACCCAGGTGGTAACACCACAGGCTGCTCAAGCCAAAATCCTGCATTTTTCTGGGGAGGAAAAGTGAGAAATATCAGTGCCAAACTCTGCCAGGTGACCTGGGCAGCAGCAGCAGAACTGGGATGGGCCCTGCCCAGGGATGCTGAGGCCAAGGAAGGTGCTGGGAATGAACCCCCAAGTGCCAGGGGGAGCAGGGATGCTGAGGCCAAGGAAGGTGCTGGGAATGAACCCCCAAGTGCCAGGGGGGAGCAGGGATGCTGAGGCCAAGGAAGGTGCTGGGAATGAACCCCCAAGTGCCAGGGGGAGCAGGGATGCTGAGGCAGGAGGGGAAGGTACCTGTGACACCCCAGCAAACCCCACCTCTGCTCCTGCCACCGCAGCTGCTCCAGGAAAACCCAGCCCAGCACTTGGCACAGCCCTGGGGAGGCACTTTCCTGTCTGGAGACACCAAATTGTGTCTCATGTATGGCCAAAGTGTGTTTTCTTTGTCTGTGGGAAGGTCAAAAGCACTAAAGCATCAGACCTGCAGTCAGACCAAAGCAGGGGAAGTGAACTGGTATAAAAAAAAATGTGGCAAATGTGATGTAAGTCCACGAAAATCTCATTCCTATTTATTTCTTCTCCCTTATTCCCCAGAAATTTGTGTGTTGCCAGCACAGTGCCTGTATCTGAGGGTTTTTATTTTAAGTGCCCTCCTGAATGAAGCATCCAGAATCATCCCAGAAATGCCCAGGAGATTTGAAGTTAGCCTGGAAATATTTCAAAGGACCCCAAAGATAACTGCACTGGGTCTTCTATTGCATTTCCATTTTATGGCATCTTTTTATATTCTGCAGTAGGCTTTTCTGAATAAAAATGAGACAGTCTCTTAAGAGGCCTTTTTATTATTTGCATTTGGCAAAAACAGCCTTAATGAGCTGTTAAGAGTCATTCGCCAGTCCTATTGTTGGCGATGCATGGGAGCCTGTAAAGTGCTGAAAAGCCAAAAGACAATTTATGATCCCTGATGCTATCCCTTCCTGAGACAATTCCCCAGAAAGGAAGATATCTGGGGAGTAGGAAGTCCCATTATTTAAATGCCTGAGTAACTTTTACTGGAGTCATAAGTGTGGAATTCGCTGTTTTCATTTCAGAGCTGCTCCCAGCCTGTTCCCTGCGCGGGCAGGGTGTCCCTGGGAGAATGGGAGGTGACTCAGGGAAAAGTCCCCGTTCAGTAAATAAATGGCACCAAATTCCAAGCAGACACTCACCAGCTTATGGAAGTGCTGCTTTTTGGCTTGTTCTCTTCAGGCAGCGCTCCTGTGCCCAGCAGCGCTGGCATCCAAAGGGCAGAGGAGCTGGATCAGGGCTGGCTTTGATGGCTTTGCTGGCTCAGGGCTCATCACTGCGGGGAAAACCCAACCAAAGGCTCTCCCGAGGTTCTGGGCATCCTTCTGCCCTTGGAAAGGCACAGGCAGGAAAGGTCGGAGGTGTTTTTGGCACTGAAGGTGCTGGGGAGGCAATCTCGGCTCTGGGACAGGCAGAGACCTTGGCTGTTGGCATTGACACCCAGACGGCTCCAGAAAAAGCAAATATTGCATCTGCTGTGTTGTTCCCTACTGTCAATGACAAAATGACGTCTTTTACCAGGCTGGTGTGCATTGATGAGCCTCAGCCCCCAGCACCTTCAGCGCTGTCCGTGCCTGGGAGCAGATTTGGCTGTGGCTGTAAGGAAGGGCTGCTCTGCCTGAGCACAGACCTGGCCCAGTGGCATTGCTCCTCTCTTGGAATCACTCCTATATTAATCCCAACAAGGAAGGCATTCAAACACTGACAGACTAAAAAGCCCCTTCTGAGATGCCATTTTTCTAGAGGAGATGTTCTCTTTTAACAAAGCCAAACCATGCACTCCATTGTGGCATTCCCAGTCCTGGCCACACAACCCCAGCACAACTCAGGGCTGCACTGAGCCACCCAGCACCTGGCACTGGAACGTGCTTAAGAGGAGGGAAAAGTCATTCAAATCCTTTATTAAAAGGAATTAAAGCACCTGGGGGAAATGGATATAGTGGTGACCAAAGAACCCCAACAACCCAACCAACAAATGGCTCCAAATGCTGTTGTGCCTCTGACAAGAAACTCCCTGCAAGGATCCATCATTCCAGGATTCCTGTGTGACACCCCCCAGGTGCTGAGTGGGTTCCAGTTAAAAAAGAGAGCAGAAGAACTCCAAAGCTGTGACAAAAAAGGGTTTGTGGGCAGCTCTGAGCCCCCTGATCCGCACAGGAGGTGCCTCCTTGCCTGACATGGACACAGGGAGCAGGAAAGGAAGGGCTGGAGAACCTGGGGTGCAGCACCACCCCCAGCCCGGCACAGGGCACCCAGTCCTTCCCCTCCCTTGGTCCTTTCGGGGTGGTGGAAATCTCCAGTGGGGGTGGAGGGAGCAGTCTCTGATTTTGGGTACCACTGCTGCAAACAGACCAGAATTCAGGCCATGGATGCCCTTGGCTTCTCTGCTGGTTCCAAAGGGCACACCATGGGCTTTCTTTGGGTTTAGATGTATAATTTACAATCTATTTTTTACTGAATAATCAAGTGTGTTACTCTATTATCTTTCTATTATTGTTATGTGCAATAGTCACTTCTGTTCTGCTGGAACAGAGTGGTGTTCAAAAATAAAGCAACTCAGTCTCACTGAGAATGCCAGCACAGGTTCTGCTTTTTAGCTCTGTGTCCCAGGCAGCTTGGGAAAGGATCTGACCCTGCAGTGATTTTTCCACTGATCTCTAATTTTTTCAGCCACAATAAAATTTTTCTGTTTAAGTTTGGTGTTTGAATTCCCCTGAAATATCAGGGTCAGACCCTGACCTCGCATCCTGAAACGAGCTGAGTGGCTTGAGATCTTCCTTCTTGCATTAACACCAAAGAGCTGCTGTATCATTTTTTCTTCCAGTGAGGAAATCTCGTGCTGCTGTTTCGTTGCAGCCCCAGCCCTTTGTCTGGAATGCAGTGATCAGCAATTACCATGTGTCCAGCATTTTGTGACAGTTCCTTACTGCTCACAGCCATAGGAAACGCTGCTGTGGGGCTGCTGCAAGTGCCTGGGAGAAGGGTGACAATGGAGTGATGCAAACCCTCAGCACTTGGATTCTTGGCACTTCACTTGCCTTCTGATTCTTTCAAAATGTTCTTTTCTTCGGGAATTTTATTTGCATGAAAACACAGCACAATCATTTGACGACTGCTCACCCTCATGATGTGAATAGAACCAAACCAGCTTAATACTGAATTAAGCAATCAGTTATAATTAATTTTATTTTTTTCTGAAATCACACCTCTTTCACTTTCTTCCCTACACTGTGACTTACAAAAGTGACTTACAGTGCAGCTGGGTTATGCAGTAAAACCAGAAACTCCGAGCTGTTAAAAGAAAAGGATTATTCCTCTGTTAACTCAGGGAACAAAGCTTCCCAATAAATGTCGTGTTCTGCCATGCACCGAGGGCTTTTGTGCAGTTCCTAGCACAAATCATACAGTTCCCAGTGCTCATCCCCAGCAGTATTCTTTAATGCTTAACTCAGTGACCTCACAAAAATAATTGGTGTGAGGCAAATTTACTTAGCCCTCCGCCTTTATTTGCAGGCTGAATGGCCGGGAGAATTGTGCATATTGTTTATGGAAATGAAGGGGGAGAAAAGAAAACGGAGTTTCTCCCCAGCCAAGGATGGGCCCGAGCACAGAAGAAACCCAGGGGCTTAGCATGATGTCCCTGCCTGCAGTGGGGACACTCAATGCAAGATGCTGCTGGACCAACAGAACTGCAAATCAGCGCAGTGACTGCGAAAACCCAGCCCAGCTGCTGCGGCTCCAACCGGGCAGCCTCTAAACCTCTCCAGCCTAATTCTCCAGTCAGAATGTCAGGCTGAACCCTGAGCTTTGACCAATAATTATCCCCCAGATGAGAGCTGGACTGATTTCTGAGCAGCTTTCTGTTCATTTACCAGTGAGGGGCTCAGCTCCATTCTCACCGCTCTGGAGAAATCTGAATTAAAAGTCCTGTTGGAAATGTGGGGGATTCTTGGCATAAGGCAATGCCAGCCTGTTCCCAGCTCTGCCTGCTCAGCAGTGGGGCCCTGGCAGCTCCCTGGGAGGGAGCAGAGGCACAGACACTGCTTGTTTGTCTGCCTATATATTTATATGTATAGATATGTAAATTCCCCGTGGAGAAAAGCCCAGCAGCCCCCGGTTTAAAGCAGGGTGAGAGACGTAACAGAAGAGTTGTGCTTGATGTGCATGTGATATAACCAGAGCACAAAAGCAGCTTACCAAACAGCTTGCAGAGATTAGCTAACAAGAACTAAGCTATTCTTTTCAGGAGGTGTTATTAGCATATTTTTCATCAATACTATACTTAACAGCTACTACATAGCAGGAAGTGGTATTTAACCTCTTGTTCCAATGTAACGAGATTACTTTGGATGGTTATGTTACATTCCATTCATAAAGACCCTCCTGTGTCCAGTTAATTAGATTCACTGGTTGGCAGCCTTAACTGGGAGAAAATGCACCAAAATGTATTTGGAATATTGACATTTTAGGCTCGGTTTGTCTTTCTTTAAGGCTACACTGAGATGTAAAACTTGGTGCTGACAGACAAGGGGTGTCACTAGAATATTGTCAGGGTCTGGGGAAGATGGGGGTTTAACCCCTTCAATAAGCAAAGGTTAAAGGAAAATTTAATTGCTCATTCTCAAAGCTAAAGTTCTTTGAAACAGATGAGCATCACCCAACTTTCTGAGGCACAACCATGTGAAACTCTGTTTTCCTCGATGCACCTGTAAAACTCTGAGCTAGAGGGGACTTTGTTGCCATAAGACTTTTGTTTTTCAGTGAATTCAGGCTTTGTTTGGATAATGACAGGAGCATTTTGATCTGAAAGCAGAGTTTGGAATAAAACTGTAGAGCAGGTGAGCCTTATGGGATATTGTATTTCTATTTTTTAAAACTTCCATGGTCCTGATAGTTTCCCTTTTTTTTTCCTCTAAAGAGTTTGTGGGTTGCAGGATTGGCATCAGGAATGGTTTTGTTGTTTGAAAGATCCCAGGTTAATTAATCAAAAATAATGTGACAGAAAAAATAAACTTGCAACAGCTGAGTTTAGTTTGTCAGAGTCACAGCAGCATCTCCCTCCTGTAGAAACTGGTTTGTGCTTCTACAAAATATCTTGCAAAATAACTAAAGAAGCCTCCTTTTCCATCATCTGTGGGGTTTACCTTTGTGTAAAATAAAAGAAAAAAGTGAAGAAATTAATTAAATTCAGCAATTTAGCTTAACATTACAACAGTTTTGCTGTTTGGCTGTAGTGTTACATGCAGCAGATTTTGTGCAGCAGCACAAATGAGACACATTGGATCTCTTTACTTTTTTTCCCCCTTCCACCCACCTCCCTCAGACTCATCAGCACAGCCCTGACCCTCTGTATTGTTTTTAAGCCAAAGAAAAATCTCCAAGTGAAAAGTGACAATGTGTTTTCGTGCCCAAGATTAAAATTAACAA
Organism: Climacteris rufus; assembly: GCA_013398175.1. Taxonomy (NCBI): domain Eukaryota; kingdom Metazoa; phylum Chordata; class Aves; order Passeriformes; family Climacteridae; genus Climacteris; species Climacteris rufus. The sequence continues at coordinate 201,976 of VZRZ01006170.1, read as the reverse complement.
ATCAGGAAAAATTCAAGATGAGTTTTTTTCCCCCCTCTATGCTGCTGCTTCAGAGAAAATCTTCAAACTCTTTTGTTTGTCCATCTCCAGGCTGCAAAGTTAATTTAAAGGGGCACTGCCAAGGTTAGCAAGCTCAGAATTTGATTTGAGTGGCTGTGCAGGTTCCCTAATAACTGCTTGAAAAATCTGCATAGTTCTACATCTTTTTATTTTGAGGAAAAAAAAAAAAAGATGTTTCTCCAGGGAAATGTATCAAAGCTGCAGGTCTGACTTCATGGGCAGTCCTGCAAAATCTGCCCAGTGTTTGTACATAATAGAGGAAAACAAGATTTGAATGAGAAACAGCTTTCTTTGCAAGGCTCCCAAAGGAGAGAGCTTAGTTTAAAAACAAAAAGAAAGAAAAAGGTGAATGAGGAGGAGGATTCTGTAAGTGGTGTGCAGCTATAAGCAAAACTCTGAAATTTAAAAACCAAACCAACCCAGCAAGCATTTGTCAGTGCATTAGGGGACACTTGTTGTAATTCAAATAACTTCTGAAAAGCAGCCTCAAAGTCATTTTCTTCATTTTGCTTTGAAGACATCACATATTTACCCCTGACTTGGAGCTGCAGCCAAACCCCATGGAATTATTTCTGCCACACACTGAACATGGAGCCCCTGGGCTGGATTTCCCGAGCTCCCTGCAGCTGCTGATGGATTTTGGTGAGCTGGGTGTCCAGGTGAGCTGTGCCCAGGGGATGGAGCTGTGCCAGGGGATGGAGCTGTGCCCAGGGCATGGAGCTGGATGGAGCTGTGCCCAGGGGATGGAGCTGTGCCCAGGGNTGCCCAGGGGATGGAGCTGTGCCTGGGGGATGGAGCTGGATGGAGCTGTGCCCAGGGGATGGAGCTGTGCCTGGGGGATGGAGCTGGATGGAGCTGTGCCCAGGGGATGGAGCTGTGCCTGGGGGATGGAGCTGGATGGAGCTGTGCCCAGGGGATGGAGCTGTGCCTGGGGGATGGAGCTGGATGGAGCTGTGCCCAGGGGATGGAGCTGTGCCTGGGGGATGGAGCTGGATGGAGCTGTGCCCAGGGGATGGAGCTGTGCCTGGGGGATGGAGCTGGATGGAGCTGTGCCCAGGGGATGGAGCTGTGCCTGGGGGATGGAGCTGGATGGAGCTGTGCCCAGGGGATGGAGCTGTGCCTGGGGGATGGAGCTGGATGGAGCTGTGCCCAGGGGATGGAGCTGTGCCTGGGGGATGGAGCTGGATGGAGCTGTGCCCAGGGGATGGAGCTGTGCCTGGGGGATGGAGCTGGATGGAGCTGTGCCCAGGGGATGGAGCTGTGCCTGGGGGATGGAGCTGGATGGAGCTGTGCCCAGGGGATGGAGCTGTGCCTGGGGGATGGAGCTGGATGGAGCTGTGCCCAGGGGATGGAGCTGTGCCTGGGGGATGGAGCTGGATGGAGCTGTGCCCAGGGGATGGAGCTGTGCCTGGGGGATGGAGCTGGATGGAGCTGTGCCCAGGGGATGGAGCTGTGCCTGGGGGATGGAGCTGGATGGAGCTGTGCCCAGGGGATGGAGCTGTGCCTGGGGGATGGAGCTGGATGGAGCTGTGCCCAGGGGATGGAGCTGTGCCTGGGGGATGGAGCTGGATGGAGCTGTGCCCAGGGGATGGAGCTGTGCCTGGGGGATGGAGCTGGATGGAGCTGTGCCCAGGGGATGGAGCTGTGCCTGGGGGATGGAGCTGGATGGAGCTGTGCCCAGGGGATGGAGCTGTGCCTGGGGGATGGAGCTGGATGGAGCTGTGCCCAGGGGATGGAGCTGTGCCTGGGGGATGGAGCTGGATGGAGCTGTGCCCAGGGGATGGAGCTGTGCCTGGGGGATGGAGCTGGATGGAGCTGTGCCCAGGGGATGGAGCTGTGCCTGGGGGATGGAGCTGGATGGAGCTGTGCCCAGGGGATGGAGCTGTGCCTGGGGGATGGAGCTGGATGGAGCTGTGCCCAGGGGATGGAGCTGTGCCTGGGGGATGGAGCTGGATGGAGCTGTGCCCAGGGGATGGAGCTGTGCCCAGGGGATGGAGCTGTGCCTGGGGGATGGAGCTGTCCAGCAAGGGCTGCCTGAGAGCTCCAGCAGCAGCAGCAGCAGCCAGGGATGCTCTGGCAGCCCCCAAACGTTGCTTGGCACTGGGTGCTGGGTGCTGGGTGCTGGTGCTGGTGCTGGGCACTGGGTGCTGAGTGCTGGGCACTGGGTGCTGGGTGCTGGTGCTGGGCACTGGGTGCTGGTGCTGGTGCTGGGCACTGGGCACTGGTGTTGGCATCCCCTGTGCATTGCCCAGAGCCACAGCAGCTGGGGCAGGGAAGGGCAGGGGTCAGTCCCTCTCTGCAGCAGCACAAACACAGCCCTGGGCTGGCTGAGCCCTGCAGCCCCTGGCACCCAGCTCTGGCACCCAAAGCAGCTCCTGACAGGGAAGGCTCTGTTGCCTTAGGTTTTAACCCTTCTATTTTTCACATTCTGCATTGCCTGGTGTGTAACTGTGAGATGTTTCACAGCCTGTGAGCTGCTGTTCTCTACAGACAGAGCAGGGCCTCTCTGGGCTGGCTCTGCAAGGACACTCAGACTGCCCAGGCCCAGCTTCTAAAGGGGGGAGAGAGCTGGGGGAGCCAGGGGGAAATTGCAAAGTTTGAATTGATGAATTGATGCTGATGTGCACATGGACCAAACCTATAAAGGTGTGGAGAACTCCTGACTCATGGACCAAACCTATAAAGGTGTGGAGAGCTCGGGACTCGCTGTCCATTTTGGGTGATGCCCCTGGGGGGCTCTGTCTGCCCTAAATGTACCTTTGAAGGCCTTTCCAATAAACCCCCACCCTTATTCCCTTACTCCTGACTGGGCTCAGTTTTTGGGCAGCTTTTTCAGACAACAGTTGCCCCTCAGAGCTCTGCCTGCCCGGCTGGAGAAGCAGTGTCACTGCACCACAGTGTCTGAGAGGCTTCTTGTGCCACCCTGTGAGGGGAGAGCCTGGGGAAGCCTCTCCATCTATTTCTGCAGGGTTTTCTCAAGCATCTCTTCCCCCAGAAGCTGTCCCAGGTTCCAGGCCCTTTCCCTTCTCACCTCCCACTCTAAACCATCAAACCCAAGTCCAAAACACAGCACATCTGCTCCACTTATTGTGTAAAAAAATAAGGGATAATTATAGATGAGGGATCCATTTTTTGGCTATAATTCAGCAAAGTGCAAAGTGATGTATCAAAGTTTAAATAATTGGAATGCACACGTTCTCCTGGGATTATTTATATGTTTGAAGTTGGGTACATAAGCAGTTTGTTGAATCAGGACCTAAAATGACACCTTGCTGCTCATATAAATTACACTTTAAAGCTCATTCTGGAGCATCATGGCAAAATAAATCTTTATCTTAGGTACTTAGTACTAATAGAAAACAATAATACTGCTACCTTTCCTATAGCAATTCATTTAAAGAGAAATGTACAACTGCAGAGAGAGGCCAACTGTGCTTCTTGATCAACCTGATAATTAATAGGAATAGAGGAAAAGCCCTGTATTTCTGAGTGCTGATCAGGCAGCAAAGGCACTCCAAACATCTGAAGAAAAAACAGTTTGTTAATTGCTGTCTAGACAGTTTATTGCTGCAATAAGATCAAAACACAGAATAGTGAGGTTTGTGGTATGAATCATGCAGACTAAACAATTGTTTTATTGCATTTACAGAGCACTTGATTTATAATGCAGTCAGCTCAGTAATAAAATTCCTCCATTGTATATCCTGAATAATTTCACCTCGTTTCACATCTCTCTGGTTTAATTCTATATGGAGATGTTTTTAAAATGTCTGGATGGAGAGGGGATTACTGCCATGTGTATATAAAGTTCCTTATCTCGTGTCTGTTGTACCATCTCAGGCAGGCAGTGTCCGTGCAGCCTGCTCAGCTCTGAGCTGGGGATGCTCTGAGGAGCAGATTTATTATTGGGCTGCACTGAGGGCACTGCAGGGAAAGTCAGGCTGGCCCAGGGCAGGAGGTTCCATCCCACTTCACCTTCAGCCAAAGGGATCCATCAGGCAAGTGGCTTCTTTTTCTTTTTTTTTTTTTAATTTTATTACTCTGCAAAACTTCTTTCTTTTTGACTGAGAAGGAAGATTTATCTGTCTGCTTCTGTGGGCATCTCCGGGGCTGAAGGGGAGCTGTTCTGGAAACCAAGAAACTTTGGGGATGATGGCAATTCCTCTTTATTCAGTGCTGAGCTGGGCTAAGGGAAGAGTTGCCTGGATCTGAGTCTGTGCAAAGTCCAACCTTCCCTGGGAGCATAAAATGATGTTCCCTCTGTCTTTGTGCAAGGCATCTTTGTGTTATTGTCATTTCCTAGTTCTGACAGATTATAATCAATATCCCTAAAGACCAAAGAAATAACAGATTGGATTGTAGTTCTGGAGCAAAATCAAACCAAAAACTTAATCCCAATTCCACAAATGAGGGGCTGCCATTCTCCTCCCACTGGGTGGAAGTGCAGCCACTTCCCTGGGTCAGCCTGGTGCCTGCACACCCTGTGAGCTGTTCCTTGACAAATCTGGCAGTGCTGGGGTAAAGCAGGCTGATATTTCTCCCTATATAAATGCCTGTTCATGCAAGGTTTTGAAGAAAAAGCTGTTTGGGTAAGTTTAGATAAGTATCTTTAATTCAATATTGGGGAAAAGCAACCCTTTGCAGAGTAATCCCCTGGTTAAGATCTGTGCTGTCTCAGTGTAATAACTCAGATACTGTCACTGCAGTTCTAATTCAAGATAAACTCTTTAAAAGGGCATTTCTGCCAGGCCTCACTTGTAAAATATGTCTGAAGTGGAGGAATCTTTGCATGCAGTCACACTTGGCTTCACCAGCAGAAGCTGCTGGTTAAATGAAATTTGAAAATAAAATAGCACTAGGTCTGTGGCAAGACTAAAAGCCACTGTATGGGCTCTTCATCACCTCCTGGTACCAACTGCACCCCAGAGAAATGACAGACAATGCTCTGGTATGGATTTTTACACCTCCATGGTGTGTGGAAATCAACCCTAAAACCTCCCAGAGATACTTTGCCTCTCTGCTTGTAATTCCTCCTTCCTGCAGAGGCTCCATCCCACGCTGCATCTGCCCCTCCAGGGCACAAGTGACCTTCCTGAGCATCCCTGGCACAGGAAGGGCAGGGTTTGGAGGGGACAGAAGGGCAGAGCCCCGAGGGAAGGAGGCAGCAGAAATAAAGGTTGGACCCTGGGTGCCAACCCAGGCAGAGTCTGTCTGATCCCACAGGTTTGTGTTCCTGGAAAGCAGCAGTGGCCAGAGCACTCTTGCATGAGGGAGCTGATGCACTTTTGGAAAAGACCCAGAGCTTCTTGGAGAGCCAAACTCAGACTGCCAGCCCAGTGAAGAAGAGAGAGACACCCAGGTAAATGTCACGTTCCCCTGAACACCCCCCCAGACCCCTCTTCTCTCTGCTCCAGGTGACAGAGGCACAAATACAAGCAGAGAATGATAAAGTGCCTTTTGAAACTGCTGGTTCATTTTAAAAAGTGGTGATAATCTTAGACAAAAGCAGATGCTAAACCCAGCCACAGGCAAACAGCAGCACAGGTCGATGCCCTGTGGCCAGAGAGATGCTGAAAAGGGTCCCTGAGATGCAAAGAGAACTCAGCAATCCTGCCAGCAGTCCAGGGACTGGCTGGTCAGTTAGAACTAGAGATTTTCATTAATAGAATTGTAAAGTAAATCCATAACATCGATGCCAATAATGCAGAACTGTAGTTTTACGGTTTTGAGTGTCCAGATAAATTATTTGGTTACTTTCTAACTGAAGTGAGAATCTGTTGCTGCCTGAGAGGATTCGACATTAAATTCACTGATGAAAGTAGCAGCAAAATGGTTTTTTTGAGAGCCCAACTCCTATGCAGGTGTTTTAAAGCTGAGTAAATATTTCTAGAAAGGGTGCTTTGGTTTTGTGTACCAGGACACGGGCCCACATCCCTCCAGCTAGCAGAGCTTTTTGGTACAAATCCAGGCAATTTTCTCCTGAGGATGTGCAGTGCCCCATGTGCAGCAGGATGTCCACGCCCAGCACACTGAGCAGAACTGGAGCAGAACCAACCCTGCATCTGCTGATGCCCAGGATGCTCCAGAGCCCCCCTCACTGCACAGGACCTGGGCAGCTCCTGCCCACCCACCAGGAAGGGCCAGAGGGCTCTGACAAGAGCCAGGGTGTTCTTGTGAAGAACTTCGGGATAAAAATGAGAATTTGTTTTGCCCACTTTTCAGCCTAATTTTATGTACTGATCCCTGATGGCTTTGGGTGTGTCACCCTGGAGAAGAACCCTGGAGAGTGAACCCAGGTAGGAGGGTGGCACTGCTGAGGTGTCCTCTGGTCCAAAACTGTCCTCAGGACAACAGAGCAGAGGAATTTATGGTGGGGAAAGAGAGTGAGAGAAGGATTTTGTCTGGGGAAAGGCACCAAAACGTTGTGGACACTGTGAACAAGAGCTGTAGGTGCTGAAAGGAGGCAGAGAGCAAAGCCCAGGGGTGAGGAGCAGGCAGGCTGTGACAGCAGTGCCCAGCACAAGCTGCTCCAAGCACACAGGCTCAGGGCAAGGAGCCCTTGGTGCTCTCTTTTACATGGCTTTAAATGCTGTGAGAAGCATTTCTGTCGTTTATTGCTGCTCAATAAAGTTTTATCTTGTGGAAGTCATGATTTATTTACTCCATCTCGCAGAACAGGCATGTGCTCTCTCCCACATCAGCACCCCTTTACCAGATTCATAAAATGTGTTAACAATTCATTTAAAATTCATATACAAGGCAAGTGCAGCTCCCTCCCAGAGCTGCACCAAGCAATATAAAGCAGCACGTGCCCTGACATGTGGCACTCTGTCCATGTGTGCTCCGAGCTCCCCTCAGCCCTGAGCACTCCCTGTGCTCTCACTGCTCTCCTGCCCAGCCAACATCTTCACATTTCCCACTTAGCACTGAGCTTTTGCTCCTTTTCCTCCTCAGCCACCAGCAAAGCACAGCTTGTGATGAGCAGGTTTAGGGGTGACTGGAGGAGAGTTTCTCTGCAGCCTTTCAGTCTGTGCACCCCCTGGGCAATGGGGCTGGGGGAGGCAGCAGAAAGGTGAGGTGAGAATCAAAATGAGGGGGTTTTATCCCTCTGTGCCCCTGTGGGAAAACCATCTTTGCCTGTAGCTCTTCCAACAGCCCTGAAAGGTGTGGCTCAGTGACCCTTTATTACTGGCTGTGGGATATCTCTGGTTATTCCCTTTCCCTGTATTTTGGGGTTACTGCACTGTACCTGCTCACAGCACTGCTGTTTTCATTTTCCAGCACCCAAGGACCCTGGCTCTGAACCTGACCCACCACATCTCACCCCCAGGCTGCTCTCAGCAAGATGCCCCTCTCTGAACCTTGGCCAGGCAGACAGGACCTCAGGCTTCATTATCCTCTGGTATCTCATGGTATTTGCATAATTCCCAGCCTAACGAGAGGTGAGGGATCTGGGATATCTCTGCAGCTTCCTTGTTCCCTTCCATCCCTATTCTAACTGTGAAAGACAGTCTGATGTTTGTGAATTCCAGAGCAAAAATGATGGGCAATTTCGTGCTGCCCTAAATAGCAACAGTAAAGTTTTGGGGTGTGGGCAGGACCCAAACCTGTGCTCCAGGCACCAAGTGTCCTTCAACAGAGCACCCAGCTGGGCAGCTCTGGCAGGGTGTGCATTCCTCACCACGTTGCTACACACATTTGTGCAATATTTGGCTTATTTGTGCAACATAATTAATGAAACATGTCTCATTGGCACCAGCACCCCTAGGGACCCTAAAGCAAATGGGGCCTTTGAAGCCTGAAAGGGTCTTAAAAGCAGAAAATATTTACCACAAGTTTATTAAACCAGGCTTCACTGGTAATAAATTAGCAGCCTGTAGACATGCCCTTATCTTGAAAAGCTGGCACAAATCTCTTAGAAAAATACAGTAATAATTTACAATGTCCACAGCAGCTTTCAGCCTTTCACTCACAAGCTGCTGATGCACTTGGCCACCAAAACCCCCAAGTTTGGGGGGTGAGATGTCCCTTCCTGAGGCAGCTCCTCTGCAGAAAACAGCCACGAGTCAAGAGAGTCCTGTCCATGTGCAACCCTCAGAAATCCAGGAGATGCCAACTCTGACAGCCCCATCCTGTCCCACAGCCCCTGATCCATGCCTGGCAGGATTTTAGACACTGACCCAGAGTCACTGAGCTGGGGCTGGCTGACCATGTCCATCCTGCCCCTACATCTGCAGTTCGGGTTGTGGGATCTCACTGGGCTGTTTCAAAACCACAAAACCACTGGGGGGGTGTTTACAGATTTGCACATCCCTCACACTGCCCCATTGTATGGTAAATTATCCTGGAGCCTCTCCTGAGCTCCTGCACAAAAGCCCATTGTTTCAGGGTGTTACACATCCCACGTGCTCTGCCCAGCACCTACACTTGTCTCATGAAAGTGCAGGCCAGCTCACATCAGAAGTTTTCTACTATTTCTGTTTGGGTTTTTAGTGGCATTTGTGCAGGTGCACACCTCAAAAAAAAAAAGGGCTTTTTCCAGTCCAGATTTCAGCTGGAGCAAGAGCTGTTCACAACAATGTTTGTTTCTTAACAGTGATCTCAAAATTTTGTGTTGCACCAGCAAATATTGCTCAGTTTTATTTAATAATGGTGTGTGTAGGCATCTTTCCATGAAATGGGTGTGCAGGGTGCACAGTTCAGCCAGTGCTAAATCAAGTCTAGAGTGGCTGCACTTGAGGGTGGGTGCAGGCATTAATAAGTTCACCTTAGTGCAAATACTGTCTTCAGTTAATAAACAATTATGTTTAATTGCACTACCAAGCCCTATGTAGCCAGGCAGCATAATTCTATCCTCAGGTTCCTTGGCAGAACCTCACAGCCACTCCAAAGGTGCAAACCCTCTGGGTTGTGGCCGTGGCTTCATGGGGAAAGGGCTCAGAGCATCCTCACAAGCGCTCCAAAGGTGCAAACCCTCTGGGTTGTGGCTGTGGCTTCATGGGGAAAGGGCTCAGAGCATCCTCACAGCCACTCCAAAGGTGCAAACCCTCTGGGCTGTGGCCGTGGCTTTATGGGGAAAGGGCTCAGAGCATCCCTGCCCCCTCACTCCTTCCCCACCTCCAGCCCTTCATTTTTGTGTGTGAGGTTTTAAGCTGGATCAGTTCCCTGAACTGGGTGACAGACGGATTTCCTGAGGTGGGCCAGCACAGGAAGGGCTGGGGGGCATGGAAAAGGCTTTGTGGAGGGAATTCTGGATTCCTGGAAACCACAACTGTGTCTGAAGCCAGCCCAGGTTGCTTATGGCCCCAACCTGATGTTCCCACGGGAGAATCCCTTCCCAGCAGGGTTGTGCCAGGGTTGATCCTCTGTCTTCCTAATTCCTGGAGGGCTGAAGCTCATTTGTACATCAAACAAGGCCCAGTTGGAGTCTAGCACGCAGCACTGGCCCTCTAACATAACTCAGCTGGGTGTGGATTTCATTGCAAAGAAAATACAGCTCTGACTGGCACCAGGTTCCCTGAGCAGAGGCCACGACATCACTGCTAAATGCTCATTTGACTTCTGTGTGTTCAAAGAGGTGCACGGGGCAGGATTGTGAATAAATGCAAATTGATTCGGAATAATCTGAAATATTCGGAGTTACAGTCACGATCCGAGTCAAGCCACTTGTCCCAGTTTCTGTCACCCAAACACTCACCCTCTATAAATCATTAATTTCCAGACTGTTTATTATCCAGGGGAAGTAACAAAACAGTAGTATCACATAACACATCCTAAGAATGCCTTGTTCATTTTAAGAGCAAATAAAACTAAATAGCACCGAGTTGTTAGTGATGCAGCCTCTGAGGCTGAGCAGAGCACAAAAAGGGGGCCTTAATCAGGCAGAGGCCACAAAATAAACAGGGGAAGGGGGAAAAAAAGAAGGGGAAAAAAGCAGTTGGACAAGAGTGAGCACACATAGGCACCTTCACATAGATATTCGTTGTTTACTGTCCCAGGGAAATTGGCCCTGCTCATTCCGTGCTGGGGCTTTTGGAGCAGGAATGCTTCCCACAGCTGCTGCTCCCCTCAGCCTCCTTTCTCACAGAAGAATTTAACACCCATCCCCAGGCAGGGAACAGAGCAGAGCCTCCATTCCAAAAAAATAATCACCCAAATTAATTAGTCCGTCAGGAAAGCAAACGTTGGGTGTTTTGTTAGCAGGGCCCTTCTCTGATGGCTTTGTCAGGTGGCACAGGCTGCTGTGCTGGGCTGAGGAGCTGAGGAGCAGCAGCAGGAATGTTCAGCTGCATCACTGCCTGGGGTTCAGCTGCATCCCTGCCCTGGGGTTCAGCTGCATCCCTGCCTGGGGTTCAGCTGCATCCCT
>VZRZ01006170.1:152328-190945 GCA_013398175.1 Climacteris rufus | reverse complement strand
CCAGGACCCTGCAGGGCAGAGGAGGAGCAGGGATGTTCAGCTGCATCCCTGCCCTGGGGTTCAGCCCCCTGAGCAGCTCCAGGATGCTGCAGGGCAGAGGATGCTCCAAGCCCAGCACTGCCCGGGCACAGGGACCCCCCTGGCTCCCAACTGGCATGGCAGAGTGGCAAGCAGGAAGGGGAAAAATAGATAAATGAGGGGGAATTCTAATTTATTTTGTGGCCTTTCCATGGCTGGTGCTGCCAGCTGGGAAATGCAGTTATCCTGGCAGGTTTGCTAATACAGCATGGGCAGGCTCTGAGCTGCCTCAGTCCTGCTGCACCTCCCCAGCCTGATTTTTGTCCATTTAGCTTCAGTGCCTTCCAACTTTCCCCAGTAAAAAGTCCTTTCCTGGCCAATATTACAGAGCTTCTATTGAGCTGGGTGTTCTGCTGGTCACACTTGTCAGTAAAGCATTGTGCTCCTAAAAGTGATGTTAGCAAAACTGTAACCCAGGCCTCACACGTTATTTTGCTCCATATGTTATTTATTTTAACCTCTTGAGGTTCCAAAATACTATATATTTACTGCTGCCCTTTAAAGTTATTGTTAGTTACAAAATATTAGAAACATAGTTTCATCTATAAAAAGTATAATTAAATTAATCTTTACCATACTTTTTTTACATCACACAGGAAACATTTTAGTCTGATGAATACCATGGACATATAATTAGTACTTTATACCATAAACTAGATTATAACTTACACTGTCCACCCTGGCTCCAAAAATCCTTGCAGATTTTAATTCAATTGCTGCCCTTTATCTGGATGAAAGCATTTGAATTCAATTATTGGTTTGATTATTCGGTGCGGATTTGTGCCTTTCTGTGGGTTAGATGTGGTGGTAGTTTTAAACAGGACTTTAGTGGAAGTCTCCAATTAGGCATTTGCATCTATATTTAGGCAACTAGCAGATTTTAAATGCTGACCATCTGATTTTTCTAGCTGAGGTCTGCCCAAGCTGGGGTGTAATGGGAGGCAAGGCTGCAGCTGAAAGTAAAGGGAAGCTAATTCGGAGGTGTGTCTGAATGGCACTGGGAATGGGGCACCTGAGCTGCTCAGACTCTTTTGAAAGCCCCTTCCACGCTTCCCTGTACCCCTCAGGGCCTAAACACCTTCCAAAATCTGGCAGGACACTTTGGGTAACAGCAAACCCAATAAAATCTCCTGGTTCTCTTTTTGATTTGTCCTTTCCACTGCCTGAGAAACTTTCAGATATTGTTGGCACAGAGACCCCCTTGAGGTAGAGCTGCCCTTTTTTATTGTAGCTGCAGGTGAGTGAGATGAGGTTACAATTTAGAGCCATTTTAAGCACAGGATCACAGAATAAACCAGGATATTCCACTCTGAGGTGTCTCTCCCCAGCTGGAGCCTGGTCAGGGTTGGTCTCCTGTGGCTCCCAGGGCTCTGTGGACAGAGCAGAGCCAGGCCATTTATTCTCCTCTCCCAGAGCCAGGCCTGTGTTTATACCAGCTTGTTTAGCTTACTCCTAATGCACATCCTAGGATGTACCTCTAATACACATCCCAAGACATGTTTATGAAAATTCTTTATAAGCAAAATATTTTACTTCCATGGAGCAAGTTCAGATACGGAACAGCCTCAGCACCATGGGCTGGTTCAGCCCTCTCCCTGTGCATCTTTTATTTAAAAATTCAGCCTTCAGCCCACCCACATCAGCACAGCAAGGCCCAAGCACTGGAACATGTGGTTTGCTGACACATTTGCAAGCAGTGATGCTCAGCCAGGAGATTAAACACCCCCCAGAGCTGCAAGGTGAGCTGGAGAACCAGCAGCTGGGATTGGGACCCAGCTTTGGGCTTGGTTCTTTCAATGTTTCTTCAGAGCAGGTAATATATCCCTTTACAAAGCACATATTCCCTCCTCTGCCAGCTCATTGGGAATTGTGTTCCACCCAATGGGCTCTGATCAATGCAGCACTGAGCTGTCCCAGACCAACACCTGCCCTGATGTGACACAAATCCTGGTTACAGAGCCCACTGAGCTCATTTGTGGGTGCTCAGCACTTCTGAAACCCAGGCCAGAAGCTTTTAAAGATTAAACAATAGCCCGACTCCAGCAGGAAGTAAAATCATTTCAAATTTGCAGAGACACATAAAAAAGGGGACATGACATTCAAGAGATATTTTATTATATTAGACAGCAAATTCATAGGAAATGCTTTCTCAGTGAAGTGATTTATTGAACTGTGGGACTTGTGGCCACTGAGACAAGGATTTTAAAAGTTTCATGCACAGACCGGATGACAGAACTATATTTGTTTAACTGGGGTTGCTGATGGCATTTCTGCAAGGCTTGTTTAACCCCAGGCTTCAGAGTCTAATCCATACTCTGATTTCCAGGTCAGGAGAAAACCACCACCTCATGTGGTGGCTGATTCTCTTGCTGGTCTTTGTCACCACCATCCCTGAGCATCCCACGATGTCCAGTATCAAAACTCTGTATGGAATGAGACAGGCACCTTCCCTCCTCCTGGTTTAGGTATTTCTGCCCCACACAACCATTTCTGTTGTCCTAAAACCAAGCTTTGGTGTTCAGAGCCTGCAGGAAAGGTGTAAATGTCCCTCAGAGAGATTCTGCCTGCAGGAGAAAGGGGTGAGGAGCTCTAAAGCAAGAACAGCAGCTCAGATAAGTTTCCTTCTCTGGATGCTGATTTGTGCCCCCCTCTGACTCCACCCAGCCCTGATCTCACATTGATCAGGATTCAGGTGGGTACCACTGAGCTGCTGAACTCAGCCTTCTCCTGCATTATTTATGTTCATTCTTTCCTGAGGGGGGGGAAAAAAAAATAAATACATAAAAAAGGACAAATATTTTACATGCTTTTTAAACTCATAAATAAAATGAATCAAAGGCAATTTGGCAAATCTGTTTTATGGCTGCAGGCCCACCGTGGATGTGCCCACTTAGGTAAACTCAGTGCTGCTGAGGCATTTTCTACCTGGAGGGATCTGTCACTGCAGCCCATCAATCACAGGGCTGTCCTGTCCTTCCCCAGCACCACAAAGTTCCTCTGCATTCCCCCTTCCTCACTTCCTGCCATCTATCTCCCTCAACATTGCCTTTCCTTATTTTTTAATACCTTCCCCAAGCTGTATCTCCACAATCCATTTACCTGCTGTGGCCAGCAGGCTAAACCCAGGAAGAAACTGGAGCTCAAATTCCCAGCAGGTTGAAATCTGAATTCCTGCCTGTTTTATTCATGTATCATTGACAGTATCTAGAAAACTGAATATGCACAGGGTTTGGATGAATAAATTCCATATAAGATGGAGATAAACACAGCATTATGCTCACAGGTACTCAGAGGAAAAAATCCCAACAAAATACAGACATACTGCCAGGTATTAGCTTCAATTATCCCTAAAAGCTCCAAAATTATCTTAAAGTTATCTGAGACTTTAATATATATAAATAAATATAAATATACACACACAGAGGTTATAAATAAACACTGGAAATATCTATACACTAGGAAAAAAATATATACTGGATATATATACTGGAAATGTTCTGTTTACTTTCTGAGGGTTTATGACCTTGGGATGAACCCCACTAAGACCCCACATTTTCAAGCTTTTCTTTATTATCCCATATTTTAAGATTACTTTAGAGATCTGCAGAAGAAAGGCTTCTCTTACAACCATTTGTTTCTCTAGGAACTTCAGGTCTCAATGAAACCTCAAATATCGTGGGAGTTGGAAACCTGAAACCAAACAGTTTGTATCAAGAAACTGCTTGATATGAACAGTGAGTGCTCTGAATAGTCCTCATTCATTTCCAGAGCTGCCATCAGCTGGCTCTGTAATAGTAGATCCCCAAAATTATGGAAGTTTGCAAAAATATCCCCTCAGGCTGTGAATTAAACCCTTTTTCCCCTGTTTTTTGCACACAGATGGATGGAACGCCTGTGGAGTCTCCCAGATAACAGAATTACAGGTGAGGCTGGGTTTCCATGTGAGCACAGAGTGCCAGAGCTCAGGGATCGCTTGGCCAACACCCCCAGCTGGGGTTGGGGGTGTCTGTGCAGGCTCCCTGATCCTGCTGGGTCCCTCCAGCTCGGGGATTTTCTGTGAAATAAAATCAGTTTTTCTGGAATAAATGGTGGCAGGGGGTTCAGGTAGGAGGGAGCTGATGGGGCTGGAGCCTCAGGGGTTCCCCACAGCTCCTGAGCTCAGCTGGACCTGGGCTCTGCCTGGGGAATAAGCCAAATTTCAGAGGATGGATTTGGGAGAAGCAGCCAGAGGATGGATTTGGGAGAAGCAGCCAGAGGATGGATTTGGGAGAAGCAGCCAGAGGATGGATTTGGGAGAAGCAGCCAGAGGATGGATTTGGGAGAAGCAGCCAGAGGATGGATTTGGGAGAAGCAGCCAGAGGATGGATTTGGGAGAAGCTGCTGTTCTCTGCCTATGGAATAACAGGAGAGCTGCACATCCCACCCCTCAGCATTTAGTAAGAATAAAAAAGCGAATTTCTGGGTCCCCCTGTCCTTTCCCTCTTTTGTGGCAGTGGCATTCCCTGGCTGGGCTGGGAGCTGCTAAAGCAGCACTTTCCATGGCAGGATTGGAGGGGAGGCTGCAACAGCCCTTTGGGACAACAAACCCATGTTTGTGCTGTGACACCAGCAAGCCTTGCCCTGTTACATGAAATTTCAACTCCTTCTTAAATCTTTATCTACACAAAGCCTTATTTTGGTGTCACTGTTCCTGGTTAACTCTCTAGACACTGAATATTGGTTTAACCTTGGGGAAGAGCCCCGTGCTTCAGTGCAGAGCAGGGGAGCAGAGTGTTTTAGGAGAATCATGCTCATGCTGGGCAACCCTGACTCCAGGTATTCCAGCCCAGGAATATTCCTTGCAGAGGCTGTTTGTGTTCAGCTGCCCCAGGGTATCCCAGCACAATTCCTCGTGCTGAAGCCACCCCATCCATGCAGGCAGGTTGTGAAATGAGCCCAGCCCAGGGAGGCAGAGCCTGCCTGCTCCCAGGCCAGTTTGCTCCCTGCAGCAGCCTGTCCTGGTGCTGGACCCAGAGCCAGGCAAAGCTCAGGCAGAAATCCCCTGGCTCATAACAGCAGAGTGCCCCTGCTCCGGAAGAGTTACCAAATGCATTAATTGTGCTTCAGGGTGGCTGATAATGGCATCATTGCAGACTGATTTCCCCTTTCCTAGAGGTGAAGTTCCATTGGTGGCAAAAAGACCTGCAGAGCCTTTTCAAAGCAGAAATGCCCCTGCACCAAGGAGCCCTGGCTGGCACTGGGCTGCTGGGCTCCAGCCCCATGTACAGCTTCCCCTTCTCAGTGCACTTTTTGTGCCTGTGGGCTGAGGAAATCACCCAGCAACTTTTCTTTTTTTTTTTTTTCTTTTTGTACTGGGTGATTTTTCAGCCAGTGCAGCATAAAAAGAAGAAAAGAGAGGTGGGAGCACAGGCTGCTTTAGCCACGATGCTGTGCAGTGCTGATCCCCAAATGTCACTGAGCTGCCCCTGGGGCTCTGTGGACACAAACCCAGTGGGAATCCTTGATTCCAGCATCCTTCCTCTCCCCACCACTGGCAGGGAGCAGGGTGGCAGCAGGCAGGTTGTTTTGGCTCATCCCAACCTGGCACTTCACCCTGACACTGAACACTCCCAGGCTTTGAGCAGCCCAGGGGGCCCAGAATAAAGAGCAGGGGACAGTGAGGCAGAATAAACAGCATGGGCAGCTCCTGGGGGCTGTCAGCATTGCTACCACTGCTGCCAGAGCCCTTAGCAGCTGAAATTGAAGCTCTTCAGCCTTATTTCTGCACTGCTCTGAGTTCAGACAACTCCCCTCTGTAAAGCCAGACCCAGCTCCGGGTGTTTCCCATGGGATGAGGATGTCCCACCTCGGGTTCTTCCATCCCATCACCTGCAGGCAACGCTCTGCACCTTCACCAAGCCTTCCAGCCCGGGCAATAACTTGATGCAGCCTTTGTCAGGGCTGCAGGGATGATAAATACATGAGCATTTCTGCAGGTCACCTCAGCTGCTCCCTGAAAGCCCAAGTGCTTCCTCATCTTTGGCTTTTCCACCCAAAAATAAAAAAGATTTCTCAGCCATTTAAAAAGTTGTAGCTTCAGAGTCAAATAACAACTTGGACAGGTTTGTAGGAAACCAGTCTGCAAATGTATTTAGTGTATGAAAAATGATTTTCTAAAGAACATACAAGATGTTCTATTTCACCTAATTCTCTGTATTGATTTCTGTGGCATCATCTTCTTCCTTCCCCTTTTCATCTTTTAATGCATTTCTATTTCTCCTGAACACACAAAAAAACCTGTTTCTTTTACAAAACGAGGCAAAGAAGTTGTCCTTCCCAATCAGTAATTTCGTTTTCTTTTGTAATTGTAAAAAGAAACTCCTGAGAAATCAATATATCGTTGCCAAGTCGTACACAACTGGGAATGGAGCAAGCTTAGTAAATAAAGGAAATTGCAATTTTTTCCTCTCTTTGGCCACCCTTTAGTACACACAAGGTGACTGCCAATCTCTTCGGTGCTTCCCACCCCAGCCGTTCTCCTTTTCCTCCCTGCAAATTCTCAAGTTAATCTTGGAGATGAAAAGAAAAGTTTGAAAAGAATTGTTCTTGGAGCCCAAATTCCTGATGTCCTAAATTACAGCAACCCCCAGCCCGAAGTGGCTGGCTCCTCGGGGTAATCTGAGCCCTCTTAATTAACCAGCACCAAGATAAAGATGGCTCACGCTAGAGATGTCACATAACACCGCCCTTAGAAATTGGAAAATCTCAGCTAAAGGAAAGATACCTGCTCGGCTGGATCAATAGTCTCAACATATATCAATATTTGGATACGATTTACTCTCTTGATGTGCAAAATTGAGTGAATTTGTGCACCCAAACCTAACAAGAAGGGCTTCTTGTGGAATAACCTCATTAATTAAAATGTGTAAGAGACCATTTAGCGGGGCAGCTTTGTGAGAGCTGCGATCTGTGAGGCTTTTTGCAAGGCACTAAGTCATCTGCAAAATCTCCTCTCAGAGTTTGGGAGCTGCTTACAAATCTCAGGGGGCAGGAAAAAAAGATGTTTTACCAGCTTGATTTGCACCTGCAATTAAACAGACACACAGGCCGGGCTAATTTACACCGAAACTTAATTGCAAGCATAAATTCCGTGTATACAAATGACATATAAATAAAACCTCTCCTAGATATCCATGATCTGTTACATTAAGGAGCCAAGAGTCCCATATCTCCTTTTTTTCCTCATGCTTAGAGGTCTCACTTTGGGACCCAGAATTACTTAAACGCATTTGTCTTTTTGCCTAAAAATACCTCACTGTGGGATGGCGAGAAAATAAATCAGGCTCCAATTTGTCCTGGCACACCTTGAAACGGGGCTGTTGTCACCAATTAATCAGCAAAGGAGCGTGGGGAAGCACAAGTGTGTGGGTTACAATTTATTAACTCTTATTCCAGTGTCCTGGAAAGGCGCTTTGTGCTCTCGAGTTTTGGTGGGGAGAGCAGGATTGAGTGTTCTGAGGAACAGGCCCAGGGATTGTGGATTTGCTGAGGCTCTTGTTTCTCTCCTAAACCATATTTCATGTGGGGAAGGTGCTGGGAGAGTGCACAGCAGAGTTCTCTTTGAGTGCCAAGTCCTTGCTGTAGTCCAAAGCAGAAGGTGAAGAAAGGGAACGTCCCAAAAAGAACAAAAAGCACCCCAAGCTGGGTGTTTCCCTAGAAATGACTCTCACATAACAACTTCTTTCCCTATAAAATGGAAGGTTTGGGGTTTTGGAGGAGCCTGGCTGAGGAGGCTGAAGGAGGGTGAGGTGTGAGCTGCAGGAATTTCGTGCCTGGAGCCGGCTGGAGCATCCTCTGCAGAGAGCTGAGCTCTTCCTGGAGGCTCCCCCTGAGCTGGGACTGCATTCTGGGGTGAAATCTGAATTTCCTTCTGTCACAGGGCAGTGAGGAGGCAGCCAGGTTTCTGTTTCTCTCCCACAAACTGGATTCCCTGGGTTTTTCCTACTTGGGTTCTGAGCCTGCTGTTGCTCTGCTAAGCCTTTTTATGGTGTGACCTACTTAACCAGAGCTCTGCTGGCTGCAGGAGAGCACAGACTAAAGGCCACAAACAGGAAAAGATATCATATGAGAAGGGAAAAAACAAAAAAAAAAAAAAAAAGAGAAGTTTTTTGTCCTTTACATGCTGCAAGGTGTCAAGCACTGAAGCAGCGCCGGGACCATTGTTCACCCGAGTGCCCTTTTCAAATGGAAATCTCTGCAAAAGCCATGTCAGCAAAAGGAATTCTTTGCTTACACTGTGCCTCCTCGCTTATACCCCACAATAAAACCCGAGGCCTATTAGTCCATACTTAGGACTTGTTTCCAGGTTTTAAAGCTCCTTTCAGGCACAGTTTTAGCCTAATCTGGCTGCACCACGACCATGGGTGAGATTAAAAAGTGGCAAGGTGATGTTGCCTTCCATCTGAATGCACGTCAGAGGCTGGGTTCGAGTTTTTACCAGGGAAATGTCTGTTAAAAAATATCTTTCTGAGGCTCCCCGGGCCTGGCTGCATCCACACAGGAAACAGGATCAGGGATTTCCAAAGGTTTGTTGATTTTTCAGCTTTCATGCTCGGAAGATATATTTCCTTTAAAGTGTCTCAAATAGGGTAGTATCCAATTATATTTGTAATCCCAATCTAATTCAATCAGGGACTCCAATTATAGCTGATCTGTCTCTTAATCTAGTTAAAGTCTGTAGAGTAGACTGTACCTGAGCTAACATAACTACATTAAAATTTAAGCTGTTGATTCAGGGATAACCAAGTTACAGACACAACCAGCTGAAAAGTGGGAGGTTTGCAATGGAAATGGGTTTATCCTCATTTAATCCAAACCCTGCACCAGTTCTCCTGGCAGCCAAACCTCTGCCAAGCTTCTCCTTATAAAGGGCCTTCAAAAGCACTTTTGGACTGAGCCAAACACAATTGTTTTTGCTTTGACTGGTTGTTTTCTTCCTCCTGAATTCTTCATCCCAGCTCTCTCCACAGAGGGAGAAATCCCCACCCAGGAGCTCCTAAGGCACTCAGGCAGATGAGCTGACACACATTGGAGATGTCTTGAAATGTGGCCATGAACACTTCAGTGTGGATCCAAAATCAGCACAGAAATCTTAAAAATTGGATGACTCTTAGTCTAGAGACTGTTGTCCAGTTGGTTGTCATGAGGCTTCCTGTCATTTTTGGTTTTATTCAACCTCTTTAAAGCTGGGGGAATCAGCACTGGTGCATCTCTGATGCCACCAAAGGGAATCTCCAGGCAGTGGGGAAGCTCTGGCAGCTCCAAAAGAGGCAGGAGATAAAACAGATATTGGGGAACTTCCAGGTGAGCACAGGAACCAGCAGCCTGGGGCAGCAATGCTCTGCTTGCCCAGCACTGAGGGAAGGGGGTGGCACCGAGGTAACCCAGCCTCACAGGTTGGAGTTGGAGCTGTGGCTTTCTTGGTTTGGTTGGTTGGAGTTTTTCAATTTCTGCTGAAGTGACCTTGGCCAGCCAACAGCAAAGATGTTCCATTGTGTTTGATCATCCTGGGGGCAGCCTTTAAATGGAATTATTTCTGTCCCCACCCCAGTTATTCAGTTTGGGTGCATTTACCCACCAGCTCCAGGCTCCCCCGTCAGTTTGAGGGGATGCACTCAAGCTGCCTTGCTGAAGAATAAAATCTGAACCATTTTGGGATACAGTGTCTGAATTAACACTCACCAATGTCTCTGGCTGGAGGTGGTGTCTGACAGCAGGGACACCCTGCAGAAAATGCTGCTTTTTCCCAGTTTGGCCTCAATTTTCTGATCTAAGGAGCTCCCCTGTCAGTTTGAGGGGATGCACTCAAGCTGCCTTGCTGAAGAATAAAATCTGAACCATTTTGGGATACAGTGTCTGAATTAACACTCACCAATGTCTCTGGTTGCAGGTGGTGTCTGGCAGAAAATGCTGCTTTTCCCCAGTTTGGCCTCAATTTTCTGATCTAAGGCTTGCTTAGAAAGGCACACGTGCATTCTCTTAAATACAGCTCCATGCAGATAGAGCATCCAGAAGGAATAAACCCTCTGGGATTTACTGCATTGTACCCTAATTTGAACTTTTGGGGGTGAATCTTCTTGTGTAAAACAAATCTAAATGTAATTTTTCAGTTGTCCAATCTAAATAGAAATATCAAATAATATTAAAGAGTACTCTTAACCTCAGTGGGCCTATTCTGCAGTGGCACTGCAGCATCTCTGTGAACATCCAGTTGAAGATGGAACTTGGGGATTTTTCCGTTGTTGATAATTTTATTTCTTTTCAAACTAGAAACTGAGTTATTAAAGATGAGATGGCACCTCCCAAACCTGCTAATGCTCTGCATGTCCACTAACAATTGGTTGTCAGTCCTTCACAAAGCGTGGCATGAACAAACTTCAATCACATGGAAAGGAGCCAAATTTAGGGCTGGGATGTAACTGATAAAAGTAATTGGAAAAACTGCTGTAGCAGAAGAAAAAAATGTTATTAATCACAGTCATAAAAGCAGAAAATGAAAGCTAATTTTACCAAGTAAAAGCCCCCTGCTAAGTGATATTTTGACATCTGAAAATAAGTCAATTTCGATCTTGGTGCTTCAGTGACAGGAGCAAGGAAATTGATAATTCCCTCTCCGAGCTGCTGCTTGAAGCCATCTCCATATGATGGTTTTCTTTGCAAGTACCAGGAGCACAGAGCTGGGAACACAGAGCTGGGAACACAGAGCTGCTCTTTGGGATAACACAGTGCCAGAGAGAAACAACAAATGGATTCTGGAGCAACACCACTGCAATTCCATCGTGGTTACCTGAGATAAGGATACAGGGGCAGGGTGTCACTATTAAGTTGTATTTTCATTGTCATCTGATTCAATATTCACTGTCACATTCAGATATTCTTTGGTATTCCCTGAAAATAAAACCAAACTCCTAATCCAAAGCCATTAGCCTGGTTCCCAAGCATGCAGGGGATTCACGCTCACAGCACTGCTGGCCCTGCATCCCCCCTGTAAGAGGGACAATAATCAGACCCCTCCCAAGGCTCCATTACAGCACAGTGCTAAAAAGAAGGTTTGTGTACCTTGTCTGGAAGGAAAGGATCTCACAGGATTCCTGTCACTCTCTGTGAAGTATCACTGGGCCATGAAATTCAAAGAAAACAGCACACAAAGCCAAGTTGCACCTACCTCTGATCTTGGGTTTATTCAGAAGCAAGTAAGTGCTTGAAATTGAACAAATATTGCAGAGGATGGGGGGTGTTATTCACTTAACACACAGGTAACCCATTCCCTAAAATACTTGTATTCTTGGGGAAAGCTGGAGCTCTCATTCTCTGGATTGCATCCCACTCTGACACAAGATATTGCACAAGGACACTTCTCATGCTGTGAGAAACAGAGCTGAAAAAGTTCACTCTTGCACAGGTGAAACGCTTGGGCATTTTAACAAACACCCAGAGATTTGTTTGTTTACCTGCCTAACCCACATGCCTCTCATTCCTCCTGGCTGCGAGCTCCTTGGTGGCTCTTTCAAAAAGTTCCAGTTCCTGAGTTCTTCCTTCCCTTGTGTGGGCTTGGAAAGGAAGGTGCTGCCTGCATCTTCAGTCAGGTGCATCTTTGGCAAACACATTTTGGATGGAACAGCCCAGATTTACTGACGAACAGGTGGACCCCAAAATGACATTGGCCTGCAAATACCTGGGATAGGAGCATGGCTCTGGTGATGGGAGCTGTGTTTGCACTGACAATTCCCTCAGGGAAGGCCCTTCAGCAATATTGTGGCTCCTTCATCTGCAGCTGGACTGAAAGCACCGCTGGGTCCAGGAGGGAGCTGTTCCCTGGGTGGTGGGCTGAGCTTGCCAAAGGTTTGTGTCCCACCCTTCTCCCACTGCCAGGTGTTTTCCCAGCTCAGTCCCAGCCTGCTGCTCTCTGGCTTGCTGGCTGCAAGGGCTGAACCCTCCCTCCTGCTGCCAGGGACCACATTCAGTCCATCTTTCTGCTCTCTCCAGGTGCTGGGTGGCACACAATGAGCACAAACTCAGGCCTTCAAAACTCCCCTGTCATCAGGGTTGACTGATGTATGATGTATGATGGATGGATGGATGGATGGATGGATGGACCAGGAGAAAACATAACCTTTCTTTTCTTATTAAGGAAAAAAAAATCCATTATCCTATTATATAATAGTATAAATACTGTTTAAAGAGAGGTCTCCTGCTTTAGGATTGGGTGAGAGTCTGCTCTGGAGCAGCCCCAGCTCTTGCCAACATGAATTTAACATGCTCATGGACTGCTTCTGAATTTGAATGTCTGGGTGTCTGCATTCAATCTTGATTAACTGGCCCAACAATCAATGGTAATTGCCCTGATTTGCATTGCCTCCAGAGCTATGGTCAACTTCATATCAGCAAACTTGAAGCTTCCTTAACCTGTTCCAAGAGGGAACATTCAAGTTGTGTTTTGGGCAGTGCAGATGAGCCCTGAGAGTCTCCACTGGGAGACTGATCTGGCCAGGAGCTGCAGTGAGGAGCAGGGCAGGAGTACAGGAGGAGACTGAACTGCTGGGCCCCAAAGACCTTTGTCTTTTTCTGCTCCATGCCATAAAGATGTAGGTAACACACAGTGCAACTTAAGCCATTTTTAGTTATATTTGGGTTCTGAATACCTAAAAAAAATACTATTAACTAGTTTTAAACGTGTGTGTTCTAAATTGAGATGATCAGAATAGGAAAATGCCTGATTTAGGACAATATTCTTTACTTTGGTGGGAGTTAGTAAGTGTGCACATGGAGATATGTATGTATATGAATATACAACATAGATACATCTTTAACAAACACACCTGTCAGACATTTCCATAGATGTGAGCCTTGGGCAGGGACACTCCTGAGGACAGGAACTGCCTGGGCTGGGCAGAGCCAGAGTTTCTGCTGAGTCCCACTGCTGCTGCTGTTATCACTGCTGGGGTGGCAGCTCGGGGAAATTCTCCTATCAGGGACGATGCCTCAGCTCTGTTGGTGGTAGAAGATTGTTCCTCTGGACTTTTCTTAAAAAAATAAATAAATGTCAAGCCCAAAAAGGAAGCCTGCTATTTTTCAAATGGGGGAGCTGCAATCATGCCAATCCATATGATCGTGCTCAAGCCAAGCAACATGCCTCTTGCACATGATGTCATCAGCCAGGGTAGCCTATTTATAACCACCACTGGCTGGGAACACCTTCCCAGAAAAATATAATCGGGATGGCTTCCCCTTGGTCACATTCCTGCTCTTCCTCCCTCTATTTTTCATTTTGTTTGTGCTCTTTCTCCTGCTTTTTGCTGTCTTCCCAGCCTTAAACACAGCAACTTTTTAATTTTTATTTTAAACTAATGCTTTCCGTGTACTCTATATTTTTCAGTGTGTTAGAGCCATGCTGAGTGAAATCCCAGTCCTGTGAAATCAATACCAAAACTTCTATTGATTTCATATAATATATTCCTTTAAATTCAGTACAAATGCTCCACAGGAGTTGTCTATTTTAAGTATGGATCTACTGTACAGGGCTGTCAGTCTCTCAGCTGGACACAGAAACCAGTGTGGTTTAATAAATTCATTGGTGTGGGTTGGTAGCTTTATGTGTAATAACCGAAAATCTGTTGGTCACACTGAGCACATCAAGTGTAAGAGGAGAGGATGCACCAATGTGAATCTCTATCTGTGGATCAATTGGTATCAATCTTGTTTAACAGTCTATTTCCTCAGGACACACTCTGGGAACAAAGAGCATTTCAAACTGTTGGTTAAACAAACAAATATAGAGAAACTCTTTGGGCAACATGGGGGTGGAGTAAACACCAGATAAAAATGGTCAGCGATTTCAAATACCTGGTAATCTCTTCCTTTTTATATTAGTAAATACAGAGTTTCTCTCTGTAATACACCCATTAAAGTGCATCAAGGGGGGGGGGGGTTAAACCATTTTTTGCTTGCAGAAGAAAGTGGCCTGGAAAATGAAATTTGTCCCCTGACCTCCATGTTCAATAGTTGTCCAAGGAGGAGGGTGACACCTTCTGCTCTGCAAGATTTGTGTTATCCTTAGCTAAATAAAACCCCCTTATGAGACTCTGTAGAAACAAAACCAACCCCCCGGAGGATACAGAACTAATTAGATCAGGATGCTCTGCTTACCTTGATCTACAACTTTCAGATCTTTTCTGCCTGTCCCATCCAGGCCCCCCTGCTCAAGCACCACCCAAATAAAGACAATCCTGACCCGGCACGACTCCACGCTCAGGCACAAATTTTGGCACAGAATAAAAGCTGTGCGAGCCCCGGGGGTTTGCAGGGTAAAAGTGGCGGTAGAGGAGCAGGTAAAAGGAGCCCGTGCTGTTGTGCAATGTCCTGTGGCAGCTGCGGGCAGCTACCGCCGCTTCCTCCCTCCTGCTGGCGAGCCAGGTTTGGGTTTTCCAGCGAGCCTCCCCCTCCCGAAGCGCCCCAGCACCTCGGGGGATGTTCCTCGGCACGGCCGCTCTGCAGCGGGGAAAGCTCCGTTCCCAGGGGGAAACTGAGGCACGGACCCTGCTGGATGTCCCCTGCTGGATGTCCCCTGCTGGATTGTGCCCTGCTGAATGTCCCCTGCCGAATGTCCCCTGCTGAATTGTGCCCTGCGGAATTGTGCCCTGCCGAATTGTGCCNCTGCGGGCAGCTACCGCCGCTTCCTCCCTCCTGCTGGCGAGCCAGGTTTGGGTTTTCCAGCGAGCCTCCCCCTCCCGAAGCGCCCCAGCACCTCGGGGGATGTTCCTCGGCACGGCCGCTCTGCAGCGGGGAAAGCTCCGTTCCCAGGGGGAAACTGAGGCACGGACCCTGCTGGATGTCCCCTGCTGGATGTCCCCTGCTGAATTGTCCCCTGCTGAATGTCCCCTGCCGAATTGTGCCCTGCTAAACGCAATGGCAAGGGCGTGCCGAGCCTGCCTTCAGCTGAACCTCATTCTCCCGAGCCCTGACCCAGTGTCCTCCTCCTCCAAACCCACATCATCATCTCTCCAGCAAATAAATCTCTCTCTGCAGTGTTTTCTAGCAACCCCTTCATTTTTTTCGTAGCTAGACCCGCGGCGTGTGTGTTGTTGTATATGACATGAGAAAGCAGTCACATCTCCCACAAAGATTTTGCAATCCACATCTTCATACGTGTCAGGATGCTCACATTTTTGCCTACAGGAGATCGGCCTGGGGTGACACTCGGGGCTGGGGCGACACTCGGGGCTGGCAGGGCTGGGGTGACACTCGGGGCTGGGTGCCACGGTCCCCCCACCTCCAGGGGCCACCTCCCCGAGGGCCACCCAGCTCCGGGGATCCCCTCCTGGGGCTCCTGTTCCCACGGAACCCCACAGCCGAATAGGGGAGGAAAGATGACAATGATTCCACTACGAACTAACAAGTCAAACTTCGTGGGGGAAAGCCCATTCGGAGCGCTGCCGCTTCAGCTTTTTCGCACGAACCTTCACGTGTGTAACGTTTTTACTCGTTGTTAAAAATATCACTGGCACAGCTTTGCCTCATTCTCAGAAAGTGAGATTTTAAAGAGTCTTTAAGCAGCTGAACCAACGCCAGGGTAATTACGCCGGTGTGGATCCGCTTTAAAGCCCCTCAAATCGCCCACCCCAGCCATCAGTGCGCTTCCCTCTGCCACCTTATCCAACGACAAAGGGAAGGACGAGCATTGTCCCGGGCTTCTGCTTGCTTTGGGGAGGGCAGGGGGGGCAGAAAAACTCTTAAAAGCACAACATAAAAAGCGCAGGTGAGCCAACAAAGGTGCTGTGGGCGGGCAGGCTGCAAACCGCGCTGTTTGTGTGCCGGGGGAGGCGCCGGGACCCCCGGCCCGCGGGGCTCAGCCTTTGTGGCCGGGCAGGGCAGGGCAGGGCAGGGCGGGCCGGCCGCGGGGACTACATGGCCCAGCGTGCCCCGCTGCGCGGATCAATGGGGCTGATTTGAATAATCTGTGAGCCCTTGGACTCAGGCCAATCAGCCGTCAGGGACCCATGATAAATCGCAATGCATTATTGATAATCATAATTACTCTGACATGCGCATTCCGCCCAATGGGGGTAATTTCCCAACTCTAGGAATTTGTTGTGAAGAGGAAAATAATTGCTACTATTTTGCTCCCGATGCTGGTGCACCATGTCGCGACGGAAGCAGGCGAAGCCCCAGCACATCAACTCCGAGGAGCAGCCCCCAGATGCTGCAAGTGGTGAGCGCAGAGGGGCGCGGAGCGGCCGCGGTCCCGGCCGGGCTGATGCGCGGAGGGCGAGGGGCGCTTCCCGGGGCTCCCGCACCCTCGTGTTTCACCCCCGCGCTTCTCCCCCCGGGCTCTGCCGGGAGCGCGACCCCCGGCTCCCCCCGGGATTTTTGGGGGGCGCTGAACGCCCCGCGGGGCTGAGCGGCTCCGCGTTATTTTGGGGCGGGGGGCGGCTTTGGGAGGCTGCGGAGCGCAGCCCTGCCCGAGGCTCCCCCGCGATGCCCCCACGCTCCCCCCGGGCCCGCGGAGCCTCCGCCGGGCCCCGCGTGGGGCTGCAGCCTCATGGCAGGGGAGCCCCGGGCTTTGGGGGGCAGAGGGAGGAATTGCAGACAACTTCGGAAGGGTAGGGAACGCCTCGAGCTGGGTTTCCTCGATGTGTTTAGCACTTTGTCGGGAGTTAAATGAGCGTTTTTGCGGGGCTTTAAAAAAACCGGGGGGAGTGGGGTGGGGGGGCAAAAACCTCCACGCTCGGACTATTTTTGTTGGAGATCACAATCGCCCTGGACCTTTTGTAGCTTGACCTCCAGCCATCTTTGATTTCCGACTTCCTAAAATAACTCCGGTGAGCTAATGTGGGGTGTGCGGGAGCGCTTTGTATTTGGGCGGCGTGGGGGGCTTTGCCGCCGCCAATCGCTGTCCCCTTTTTGGGGGAGCCCGCATTGCTGGACCGCGTTACGGGAAAAGTAGAAATTTTGGTTAAAATCAGGCGTGAGCTCCCGGCCGGGCGGGCGTGCAGGGGAAGGGGAAGGGGCGGAGGGGGCACTCGCTGGTGGCCCCCGGGGCAGCGGGGCCGGTCCAGCCGGAGCGGGGCCGGGGCCGGGGCTGCATCTCCCCGGGCCGGGCCGGGCTCTTCCCCGCGCTGTTCCCGTCCCCGAGGGGACACGTCCCGCCCCGGGTGGGGAGCGGGGCTGACCTGGGCAGCGTTTGCTGGACTCGGTGCGGTTGTTTTGCCCAAATATTCCTGTGTGCGCCCCAAGAACTTTTCTTTGGGTTCTCTGCTCGCGTTTGGGACCGGTTTTGTTTCCATCCCTAGAACTGATCAAAACCCATGCACGTTACAGGAGCTGCTTATTCTCAGCCCGCAGGAGGTTCGGGCTCTTTAATTTTTTTTTTTTTTCTTCCTCCCCCCTCTCTTCTTTGAGTCGAAATGTGCAATTGTTGGGTCCGGTTAATGGTGACTTAAGAAACAGCATGCTGGCCAGAAGGCAATAAATCCCATGTTTAATGCATGACTGTTTTCCTTTGTGCATATGGTTAGGTTGGGGGATGGAGGTGATGTTTCCACATGTAAATCTCTGCCCGCTGCTGGAAAGGCACCTCCGGCCCCGCGCTGAAACAAAAGGGTTAATCACTGCTGATGCGGCCGCTGGGGCGGGGGAGGTGTGCGGGAGGAGGAGGAGGAGGAGGAGGAGGATCGCTCCACACCGCGCTCTCCGGGGCAATGGCCAGCTGCTTTTTTGTTATTGTTGTTGGGGCTTTTTTTTCCCCCCCTCCCGTTCTCAATTTTAACAACCGAACCCTGGCTGAAATCCCTCCGGGGGAGCTGGCGGAGCCGTGGCCGCCCCTGGGGGGTTCTCCTGCCTTTCTGGGGGAGCCGGGACGGGTCCCGCACCGAGCCCGCTCCTGCGGGATCTCCGAGCTGGGAAACGCGAACCGGAGTGCGGCTCCCATGGCTCGGACCGCCCGCCAGCACCCAAAATAATCCCGATATTCCCCGCTCCAGGTGTGCCCGCAAATAATAAGCGATGAAGCTGAATAACAAAGTGGGAATTGCGCAGGGATTTGTCTAGGGCATTATCGAGGATATACACATCATCGTAATAATAAAATCAAGCCCTTATCTCCTCTTTTGCAAGTGTTCCCGGTTTTTTTGCAAAGCGATTTGGGACCCACCTCTGTGAACAATGCAGCGGGTTAAAGTGTCCCGCCAACCTGGGGATCCATTAACAGGTCAAAAAATCAGCAGGTGGTCACTGGGGAATAATGCTACATACTGAAAATTAGCATTTCCACAAAGGGCTTGAAAATGCCCATTGTGCTGGATTGCTGCCATTAAAAATCGGATTCATCCTTAAAAATACAGTATCAAACTGCAACTTTTTTTTTTTCCTCCTCAGGGTAAAGTTAGACTAATTTCTTTTCGTTAGATCTCCGATTCGTGCGCTGAGTTCTGCAGAAGTGGAGAGGGCTGTTGAACAAGGAAAGCCCAAGTTTTGTGGTGGTTTATTTTAGGTTTGATTTCGGTTTCCCGCGGCTCCTGTCGGGGCCCGGAGCATCCCCCGGGGCGCTGCGGTGTGACGGGGGCGAGGGTGCCGGGGGGCGGAGGGGGCGATGCCCGCCTCGTTTTTCCTTTTCCATGAGTGAAACACTCTGTTGGCAGTAGGATGGAGCCCTTTCGCCGGGCTCGGCGGCATGTGACGTTTTGACAGAGCTGCTGCTCTAACCTTTGCCTCCTCCTGCTTGCTGTGGGTGGTAAGTTGATGTCAGGCTCACAATTAGGACTCTCATGCAATTGACCTTGGCAGCGGGGTTTGTGCCGTTCAGGCGGCTCTTTAACGCTGTGCTGGTGTTAAGTGTGGTCCGGGCGGGGGGCTCGGGGCGCACCGGAGCGGCTCCCCCGGTGCAGGGGATGCTGCGGGGGTGCTGCCAGCCCGGCCGGGTGTCTCGGTGGCCCCGGGGTGGCGTGGCCCGAGCGCGGGCCGTGAGTGCCCTCCACCGACCGGCCCCGGCAGCTCCGGCCACCTCCGGGGCCCTCGGGCCGCCTCGGCTCCTCAGCAGCGCTGGTTCCCCGCGCCTGCTTCTGTCTGTGGCCCCGGGAGATGTGGGGAGGCTGCGGGGTGACTGGGGTGGATGGGCCAAAGGGTGACTCAGGAAGCTGATAATGAAATAATTAAAGCTTTGAGAGAGAAGCTGAAGGCGTGTGAAATGCTGCTTGCGGCCGTAACGCGTTTCCGCCTCGTTTTTGGGTAGCAAAATGAATTCGGCATAAACATCAAGGCCTTTTGAATGCTGCTGCAAGTTGTCAGTGGTGCGTTTTACGTAAGGAAGTGATATTGTGGTGGTTAAAATGCTTTAAATGGTGTTCGAGAGTGGGAGATTTTGGGCAGTTTGGAGTTCTTGGAAGTCGGAGCTTTGCAGCTGGGAACAGCAGAAAACATCAGGGGAGCTGCTGGCAGAGGCTTCGTGTCTAGGACCGCAGGGCAGGCTTGGTCATCAACCCTTCAGGAGTTAATTTAAACCGGGGAACTGCATGGTTTTGTTCACCTTAAAGAAAAGCTTTAAGATCGAGTGTGGGCTGTGGGGAAGGTGAGCTCACCAAAGGTATTAAAACTCCCGAATAAAAAGTGGGTGGGAAAGCTTGAGCTCTGTTGCATCCCAGATTCAAGTGAAATAAAGTTGGAAAAAAAAGTCACTAATGGCTTAGATGAGTGGTAGGCCAGCACCACCCTTCTCGAAATCACATCAAACCAGATTTACTTCACTCCTTTTTACTGGTTCCCTTAAAAAAAAAAAAATAATTCGAGCTGTGTGGATTTTATCAGCCTTCCTTGTTGATGACCGCCTTGTCCTACACAATAGTGGATTTTTTCCATCCATTTGCCAGTGATTCAATCTAACCCCCCCTGCTGGGTTTACTGCATTCTTCTAACTTATTGGATAACTAGATGCTGAGAGATAACATTCCTGAAATTCGGGGGTGGGGAGATAAAAAAACCACGGTAGAAGCCCTGTCCCTGGGAAGCCTTTGGAGAGGGTTAAGTGAAGTGCAGGAGCAGTTGTGGCAGGGCTCTCTCCTCGGTAAATCCTGGTACAGTAGGTGGGCAGAGCTCCCTTCTTGGCCTGAAAACCCCGAGCTCTGACCCTTAATTCAGTGGTGACTGCTGGGCTTGGGGAGCTGAGCTGCTCTGGTGGCAGCACTTGGTGCCTGGGAGGGGATGTAGTGACAAATCCAGATGATTTCCACAGAAGCTGTTGTTTTTTTTTTTTTTTAAGAAACAATAAATTACTCATTTGTTATTCCAGCTGCTATACAATAACCCAGCAACCTGCTTATGAATTTAACTAACACCCTTTGTGAAATGGGAAGATATGATACTCACTTTTTCAAAGGTAGAAGGGAAAATAAGGCATAATTTCCCTATTTGTCATGCAGCAAGTCATTTCAAGCTCTGAATTGAATTTATCTGGAGTCCTAAGGTAATTCTTTACTGTCAGGGGAACTGGAAACTAAAATAAGTGATGGGGCAGGGCTGCCAACCTGCCTGCTGCTGCCCAACACAGGCACCTTCCGTTTACTGCAGTTTCTCTCTCTGAGGTGGCAGCTGCTGCCAAAAGTTACCAAAGCTGCTCAGAATTATGAAAATGAGGAGCATGGGCTGTGCTGGAGATTGGAAAAGGGACATTGACTTTAGTGTGATCTTATCAGTGCAGAGGTAGAAAAATAAGAAAGTACTATCAAGGGAAAGGAGATAAATGATCATATGCTTGAAAAAGTTAAAGTTTGAGGACTTGTCTAGACATTATCCTGGAATATCTCCTTGG
Source organism: Climacteris rufus (assembly GCA_013398175.1). Taxonomy (NCBI): domain Eukaryota; kingdom Metazoa; phylum Chordata; class Aves; order Passeriformes; family Climacteridae; genus Climacteris; species Climacteris rufus. The sequence continues at coordinate 170,031 of VZRZ01006170.1, read as the reverse complement.
GCATGGGCAGCATTCGGTGCCGACCCTTCTGTGTGCCAGTGGGAAAAGTAAAAGTTCAGGTTATTTTGTAGCAGCGCATAGTTCCGCCCGGAGACGGGAGTGCGAAAGCCCCAGACACTCCGGGGTTTGGAGAAGAGATTTTTGTATTTTAGTGATTCTATGAAATAGGAAAGTAATCAAGTGAAGACTTCTCAAGTCAGTGGAGTAATTCTGGAACTTTCTTGTCTTTTTTCACCACAGGTACTTTCTTTCCCATTATATCTGCTCAGGCTCTTGCCAAACAAGTTTAAAATGATCTATTCTGGATCCTGGTTGACTCTGTTGACCAAGTTCTGCATTATGTACTAGTTGTACTTGTCTGCAGACCAGATTTCTCTCTGTGTGTTTCTGTAGAGTTGAATCAATTTCAGAGGCATCACTTCAGTCATATTTGAGATGGCAAATGTGAGCTGCTACTCCTGTTTCTTTCACTTACAGAAGTTGTTTGTGTTGAGGGGGGCAAGTATTGAATTCTCCCTCTTTAGATAGGAGGCATCCAAACATTCTGGATCATAGCTGTGCTGAGAACTCCTTTCCTCCCTCTTCGAGGACTTGTGCAGGTTTGGATTCATTGCTCTGCAGGTCATAGCAGAACAGGCCTCTGATACTTGCAAATATTTGTAATTGATCAAGTGTTTATTTTTATCTTTAAAAACGTGCACTTCATGCCACACACCATTAAATGGTGGAAGTCTGATTTGCTGAATACACAGAGTGCCCTTATTCAGCTAAGAAATACCAAAGTTTGCAATATCCTCCTCTAGGGAGGTTTTCACCCCCCTCAACTCAAACAGCAAGACAGTGTGCTGGGGTTGTCACTTGGCCATGGTTCCCCACCCTCCATGTGCAGGATATCAGTGCATCAGATGTGTGCAGACACCTTGCAAACAAAAACCACAGCAGCTCCAGGCTGTGCAGAGCCTTGGGCTTCACCTGGTCCAGGGCAGTGAGCGCTGATGTGGGGCTGAGCAGGACAGAGGTGTTCTGTGTCCTCATCGTGCCCTCCGTGCTGGGGCTCTGCCTGTGAAGGGGATGGCAAGGCTGAGCAAAAACATCCTGTTTTGATTTAGAATTTCTCTTAACCTCTTCCAGTTCAGGTATTTCCCCGAATGATTTTTTTTTTTTCCCCACATGTAAGTTCTGCTCAGTCTGAGCTGTGGGGTGCTGGTGGTAGAAGGGCAGGAGTGGACTTGCAGCCCAGCTTGGCTTTCCCTGCCCCTTCCCCAAGGTGGGTGAGCTGGGGGTGCAGCTGAACGAGGCCTCCTGAGCAGATTGGAGATGAGTAGGTGTGGTTTTGCAAGCAGGACTTGTTACTTGGATTATTTTTAATAATCATCAGTAACAGTGGAGGTTTATCTAAGTGTGGGGGTCTGCATTTAATCATGTCTTCTTTGCTATTGTGTCCTTTCAGAGAGTGTTTGGAGTGTGTGTGCTTTTGAAAGATTTAATGTTAATGTTGGCTTTGCTTTGCATTTGTCAGTCATCTTCAATGTAATTACATTTATAATGGCAGAGTGAAAGTCGTTTAGATCAGGATACAATTAAGATTTGCTCGAAAGTTGTGTTGGCAATCTTGTATGAATTTCTGAGAGGTGGCTAACAAAGAATTAGAAACTAGAGTGCAAACACCAAATAAACTCGAGGTGTTTTGCTCTCTGTTATGATGCTTTCTCTGTCTCTTGTGTTCCTTTTGAACTGTATTAAAGGTGCTGCCTTGCTCTGTTGTTCCTTTTTTTACCTGTATAAAGGGGATTTTGGATAAACCTCCTTTCATTGAGCCTCGTCAGAGTCCTTTTATATTACTGCTTTTTTAAAAAACTGAACAGAGATGTAGGTTTCTTTGGGGTTGCAAAAGAATGGGCGTCAAAGAGGAGAACTTCAGATTGATCTGCAAACTTGATTCCAGTGTCTTGTATCTTTAATTTGCAATTCAGGTGGAGTTGGTGACCTTACTAGTGAATTAATGATGTGATGTTCTTTTATTTTAAGGGAGTCCACACGACGTCCCAGGTGATAGAGATGGTGAAATGAGTTCCAAAAGGTGCCGCACGGAGGAAACCAAAATCTGTGAGAAATGCTGTGCAGAATTCTTTGTTCTCTCTGAGTTCCTTGAGCATAAGAAAAATTGCACTAAAAATCCGCCTGTTCTAATCATGAATGACAGTGAGGGAACAGTCCCCCCTGAGAACTTCTCTGAGGCTTCTCTGGGGAGCTTCCCCAGCGACCGAATGGACGGCAGGACACGCAAGGACATTCAGGCAAAGGGCTGCACTGCCTCTGTGGAAAAGAGAGAAGGAAAAATGGATGCTGAATCAGTAGGAGGAATGTACCTGAAAATAGAACCCCCCATCACGCCTGCGGCTCCCGGCCTGAGCTATCTACCAAAACCCAAAGTACCAAACACTAACGTGACGTTGCAGACGATCCGTGGCACTAAGGTGGCCGTGAACCAGCGCACGTCCGACGCCATCTCCTCCTCAGCGGCCGGTTTCAACGCCATCCCCATGATCCTGGAGCAGCTGGTGTGTTTGCAGCAGCAGCAGCTGCAGCAGATCCAGCTGACGGAGCAGATCCGCATCCAGATTGCCATGATGGCCCCCCACGCCCTGCACCCCTCCATCGCAGCTGCTACCGACCCGCTCAAAGCTCTGGGCGCCCACATGTCCCAGCAGCTCTCGGCCGCCGTGGCTCTGATCGGACAAAAGGCTGGGAGCCAGAGCCTATCACTGGAATCCTTGAAGCAAGGGAAACTACCTCATGCAAACACTGGCATTGCAGCCGCCAGCTCGCTGGCTGCTGGGCTCTCCTCCTCCTTCCCCCTGAAGCCCGAGGGGAGCCGAGGCCTCCCCGGCTCCATTTCTCAGTTCCCGAGTCCTTTGCTACCTCAGTCCTCCAGCTCGGTCATCTTCCAGAACCCGCTTTCGGCCGTTTCTTCTGTGATGGATTCCTCCAAGAAGGGGAAGGGGAAGCCCCCCAACATCAGCGTGTCTGAAAGCAAACCCACTGCCGAGGAGCCGTTCTTCAAACACAAGTGTAAATTCTGTGGGAAGGTCTTTGGCAATGACAGTGCCCTGCAGATCCACCTCCGCTCCCACACGGGGGAAAGACCCTACAAGTGTAACATCTGTGGAAACCGCTTCACCACCAAAGGAAACCTTAAAGTGCATTTTCAGCGTCACAAAGACAAGTACCCCCACATAAAGATGAACCCTTACCCGGTTCCTGAGCACCTGGACAATGTTCCCACTAGCACTGGAATCCCCTACGGGATGTCTGTGCCGCTGGATGAGTCTAACCTGATCGTGGATAGCAAACCTCTCCTAACAACTCTGCCTACCTCTGCGGCCACCGGCGCACCTCAGACCATCTCCAGCCTAGCAGGCATTAAGGAGTCTCTGCCTGGTACCTTCTCGAGTGATCTGCAGTCGAGGCCCTCTCCGGAAAGCGAGGGTGGCTCCTCCTCGTCGGGGGCGGTCGGTCACGAGTCGGGAACGGAGCAGAGCTTGAGCTCACCACAAGCTACCTGCAGCGTGAGCATCTTCCACGTAAGTGGGTCAAACGAGCAAGGCTCAGAGACATCAAAGCTTCAGCAGCTGGTTGAAAATATTGACAAATCCACTGCTGACCCCAACGAGTGCCTGATCTGTCACAGAGTGCTGAGCTGCCAGAGCTCGCTCAAAATGCATTACCGTACTCACACCGGGGAGAGGCCGTTCAAGTGTAAAATCTGTGGCCGTGCCTTCTCCACCAAAGGGAACCTTAAAACTCACTACGGCGTCCACCGGGCCAACACGCCCTTGAAGATGCAGCATTCGTGTCCCATTTGCCAGAAGAAGTTTACAAATGCGGTGGTGCTGCAGCAGCACATCCGCATGCACATGGGCGGGCAGATCCCCAACACCCCCATGCCAGAAACCCCCTGTGACAGTGCCGAGGTGGACCCTGCTGTGGCTGAGAAGAATGGGGATGTCAGCCGCCCAGAGGAGGTGGTGGAAAGCATAGAGATGGAAGAGGACATGGACTCTCAGGATGGCCCCAGGAGTTCTTCCAAACCTCCCACTCCGTATGATGCACAATCCGAGGCGGCCGCCGCCTTCTCTGGGGTTCCGGCGCTGGAGAATCAGGTGAAGATGGTCACCTCCTCTCTGAGCTTGCAGCGGCAGAGCAGCCTCAAGTCCAGTGACAACGGCTCGGCGGAGAGCGACGGCATGACCAACGACTCGTCCTCTGTGGCAGGAGATGCGGATTACCAGAACGGCAGGAGCCCCGCTGCCTCCGAGTCCGCCTCGCTGCAGGCTCTGTCCCCAGCCAACAGCCAGGCTGAGAGCGTGAGGTCCAAGTCACCCGCCTTCAACAACCAGGAGGATTCGGGCACGGGGAATAAATCGGAGGGTCCTGAGAACGCTCCTGTGGAAATGGAAGGGGTTGTCGGAGCTTTGGATTTAACTTACGGCAATCTTGGTCGAAAGGTCATTAAAGAAGAGCCTGGGCTACACTTTGCAAATGGAGAATATGGTGAGGAATGTGAAATGTTGCATGAAATGAACGTGGCAATGGTTTGGGGTGGGGCAGTAGCACCAGGGGAAATCAATCTCTAAAAGGGTTGACAGGAAACAAAACTTCCTCAGCTTTCCCCTTTTCCTTCTCCTCTGTTTGGTTAAGGGCATAGGCCCTGTAAAGTCTTCCTGAGTAGGTCAGGCTCAGAATTCAAAGGTTTCAGTGCTGTCATCTCCTCCAAGGTCCTTAAAATTAACAGAGACTGTTCTCTTGCTATCTTTCACGGTCTCACCTGATATATCTCCTTGTAGCTCTTTAAAAATACACATTGAAATCTGCTTTATCCCAAGAATGTGACATGGAAACTCTGGAATCGTGTGTGGGGTTTTCAGGCTCTTTAACATTGAGGTTAAGGTCGATCTAAATTTGACCTGAATGACTTTCTAACTCGTAAGCTCACCAGGAAAAAACGGGGCTGAACTGATTGGTTTTGGGGTATTCTGGGAGGTGTGGCAGGCTCTGCAGATGTGCTGCTGGAGCACGTGCAGGGCCTTTGGAGTCTGAGCCAGCTTGGAAGCAGAATGAGGCTGGGATGAACGTCACCTCTGCTGTCCTTGCAGGTCGAAGCAGTATTCCAGCCGCCTTTGTGCGAGCCCCCCCCGCCCTCATCAAGATGGAGCTGCCCGGCGAGCGGCCCCTGGGCGCCGGCCACTTCCTGGGCGCTCCCACTCTGCCCGCGGGGGTGGCCCCGCTGCTGGTGCCGCGGCCCAAGTTCTGCCGCCCCGCCAAGCAGCACATCTGCACTACGTGTGGCAAGAACTTCTCCTCCGCCAGCGCCCTGCAGATCCACGAGCGCACCCACACCGGGGAGAAGCCCTTTGCCTGCACCATCTGCGGGAGAGCCTTCACCACCAAAGGAAACCTGAAGGTGAGCGCTCTCTGTTCTCATCGCCCTGGTCAGTCAAACTCCCACTAGAGATGGAAAGGCTGTTCCTAAATTCAGTCTGCTTTTGGGGAGAACAGTGATTTTTTTTCTTCTGGTTCCTCAAATACTTGTCTTTGACTTTTGTCTCCTTCCTGAATTTCTTCACTCAGTTTCTTGAATAAGTGTTACTGAGATCACTCACAGGTCTTTGTTACTGTCCTTGACTTTCCTTTTGGGATGGAAGGGGAGGCTTAGCCCTTACTAAGCCGATTGTTTGGTTTTATTTTGGGGGTTTTTTTTGGTTTTAATTTGGATTTGGATGTGTCAGGATGTCAGCATTTCATAGACTGAATGTTACAAAACGCTGCCTGCAGAGTAAATGCATTACACTGCACTGCTTGAAATTTTGAGAGATGAGGAGGGATAAACCAGGATAATCCTGAGATGGCACAGAGTGCTTGGGGATTGTGTCTAAGCACATGCTGAAGAAGTGCTGCGAGTCTGTCCTTTTGCCAGATGAATCCATTTGCTCTGTCAGGGACTCACAGCTCCCTCACTTGCACAGAGGCTTTTCCTTCCCTGTGAGAACCTCTTCAACCTCTGCAGTCCTTCTTGCATAAATGCTGCTGGGGAGAGAAAACACTCTGCAGTGTGTGAGCAGTGCCCTGCTGGAAGCACTAGCAGAATGTGGTGTGCAAGATTTCAGTTGAAGTGAACCTCTCTGCCCAATTACTTGGTGGTTTTTTTGCATTAACCAGTATATTTTTCAGTGTGGTCTGTTTGCAGCGGATAACATGGCTTTTCTTTTGGGGGCAAAGAGGGGTGCACTTAGAATAAGCGGAAAACAGACCCGCAGTAAACTCTAGAGAGCATGGTGATGTCAGACTGTGTCTGACTCATGGCAGGAAGGGAACATTGACAAGAACTACCCGGCTTAAATATTTACCTGAATGCACATGGAGCAAGCCTGACTTCTTTGGGCAACTCGGCCGTGAGCAAGGCAGAGCATGGGAATGCCATGAAAGAGCTTCACTATTAATGCCTTGTCTTTGCCTTTTCCCCTCTCTGGCAGGTCCATGTAGGAACCCACATGTGGAACAACTCGGCCAGGCGGGGGAGAAGGCTCTCCATCGACAACCCCATGGCCCTGCTGGGGAACGACCCCAAGAAGGTGTCGGAGATGTTCCCCAAGGACCTCATGGCGCCCGCGGTGGGCCTGGACCCGGCCGTGTGGAACCAGTACGCGGCCGTGCTCAGCAACGGCCTGGCCGTGAAGACCAACGAGATCTCGGTGATCCAGAGCGGGGCCCTGCCCGCCCTGCCCGTGCCCATGGCCGGGGGCTCGGCCCTGAGCGCCGCCGCGGCCCCCAAGGGCGACGGGGCCCAGGCTGGCCCTGGCCCCGAGGCGGAGAAGGCCGGCGCCGCCGCAGACAGTGTGCCAAAACACCAGTTCCCCCACTTCCTGGAGGAGAACAAAATCGCCGTTAGCTAAAGACTCGAGAGAAGTTGACCTACAGAAAGAACAAATATATATAGACACAAACATATATTTTTAAGAGATTCCACTTCGGCCTCCTATTTTCCTATTGACGTGCAAATGATTTTATGGTTGTCTTTGTAAGAGTTGCCCAGAGTACAATCATGATATTGCTTTGCAAATAGTAATTAATAAAGAATAGGATTTCCTTCTATTTGGAAAGATGCGGGTCTTGCAAAGTAGTTCTTACGTGTGACTTTAATGTGTACAGCCTTACAGAAGTTTCTACAACTTGAAATTCCAAAGGTTAGAATATTTACCTCTTGGTTTAGAGTGATTGGGGGTTTTGAATAGAGTGGAAACAACCTACTGTTGCTGGAAAAGCTTCTATTTACTGATGAAACTGATGGAAACTATTAATGCGGGTAAATATCCTAGAATGTCTGCCACCCTCTTAGAAAGGATTTTTCTGTTTGGATTTTTGGCTCTGTGTGGTTTCTGAATGTACTTTTTCTTAATGGCATAAAAACTACAAAATTTTTTTTAATTTTTTTTTTTTTTTTGCCTCAGAAGTTCTATGAGGAGAAAGTTGCTGTTTTTCTTTAGTCACTGCTCCTAAGTAATTAATTCTCTATGTTGTTGACTGCTGCTTATTTAATACTACTACTAGGACAGTCCTTCAAGTATAGTGCCAAAATTCCTACTTCCAAAGATGTGCAGTTTTTCCTAGATGTTTTATTTCAATACCAAGAGCCCCAAACAAGCATGGGTGGGTATGTATATACTTTTTTTTTGTTGTTGTTTTGTTTCCTCTTGAAAGGGAAGACTTGCCTTGGGAAGTCAGGTCTAAAAGCTCTGCAAGGAATCTCAGGTGACTGTTGCAGTTTGGCATGGGAACTGGTTTCCTTAGCAAGAGACTTTTTATTTTGGTTTTTTTTTTTCATTTGGGTAATTTAGGAGATCAGTCTGTGTAAACCTGTATTTAAATATGAAGTATTCATGCTTAGGTTAAATGTTTTGTGGGTTTTTGGATGGCATTCCTACTCTGGTCATTAAGATTTTTGGTGGTCTGTGAAGTTGCATTCTACCAAAATGGTAATTAATGATCCATGTTTATTGTATGAAGGTTGCTGGGATAGTCATCTGGATTCTAAGTTATCTACCTCATTTTTTCCTTTTGTAGTTGTAGTGTCTATTTTTCTATTAATGACCACTGTAATGACTGAGATTCAAGCAGATGCTTCCATGCACTATGTGAAACCAAAAGCTGATGTATTAGTGGAAGCACCTGGAGAGTTGCTGGACTGACCTTTCACTATTCCTCGAACGCCTGCTGGAACTGGATGTGCTGTGGGATCTGAGCCAGGCTGCACAGTGAGCCTTGGCTGTGCAAGGACTGAAGGATGGAAAGAAATCTGGCTGTTGACTGCAGGAAATCTTCAAGTCCAGTCTCAGTTGTGGAAGGCCCCAAAAATGCAGATTTACCAAAAGTTTGTGTAATGTTGTTGCACCTGATTCTTGCTTATGATCTCTGTATGCCGAGTTGTGCCTTTCCTGCTGGACTTGTGAGTAAGAACATACCAGTACCTGTTTACACTGTAAAATGGATATTGTTACATAGACACACAAAAGGCATCCCAATTGTCACGTTTCTACATTGTGAATGTATGACTTCTAAGACCTCTGTAGTTTTGAGTATCTACTGATGCATTTCTGTTGACATTTTTGAGAATAAATTTTGGGATGGCTTTTTCACATGTTGTGCTTAAATTTTTCTGGCAAAAAGCTTTTTGTCTCCTGAAGAGTGAGTTCAAGGAGCAGTGTGCTGCCTTACTGCAGGGACCTGAAATACATGAGCTGGAGTTGGGCTTTAGTTCATTACTTAGAACAACAGGGGAACTGGGAAGCTGTGGAGCAGTCCTGGATCAGTTCCTTAGAACAGCTGGGGCTTGGTACAGGGGTTGGAACATGCCAGGGAATGTTGATTTCCACACTAGAATGGAATGACAGGAGTATGGGCAATCACTTTTGTACTGTGATCATCCTAGAAAGGGAAAAAGAATATTAAGTTGTCAAATTGCCAGTGCCTGAAGATGCTGGCTGCATAAAAAAGGGATAAATAACTTGCCTAAAGAGCAATGAAAAACAGTTCTGAGAATGCCCCTGACATAATGGAAAAGTGCTGAGATTCTGAGTCTTGCCACCTAACCTAGCAAATGTATTTTGGCCTTGGGAGGTAACAGTGGGGGGAAAAGTGCAGTGCAGAACCAGGGAATCCCTAAGAGCTGCCTGCTCATGGTGCTCCTTGCCCAATATCTCTGCTCTCCAGGTCCTGGTGCCCAGTGCTGCCTGTGCCCAAAGCTGTCCCAGCTCGGTGCCAAGGCAGCTCCAGGCTGGAGCCTGCAGCATCCCTGGCCAAGCCACTGCCACCAGGTCCTGGATCTTGTCACAGCTCTGGGAGAGGGGGTAGGAGGCAGCTGCCCCTGTCCCCAGAGCAGAAGCTGTGCCACAGGGATGTTTGTGCTGCAGGGCTGGGCATTACCTGCTCTGCCACGCGTCAGAGCTGAACCAACACCTTCTGAAACTCAGTGTGGTGGAACTCCCCAAGTGGCAACCTGCTCAGTTTACAGTAACATTGCATCTTGACAATTAACTGTCTCTTTTAATTGTCTTCTTGCCTTTGCTGATGAAAATGAGGGACAGGTTTACCAAGCTAAAGCAGCTGCAGTGAGAGTAGAGTGAGCACGGTATGTGCCCTGTCTCTGCTCGTTAGCCTCTCCTCTTGCCTGGAGGACTTTCTTGATCTTATTTGTTATTGCTTACTTTGCTCATCACATGGGATTTGCAGGCTGTTGCTTTTGTGTAGCATATGTGCTTGCATGAGCCAAGGTAAAGGCTGGCTTGCTAAAAATGCGAAATTTGAACTTAGAGTTGCATTGCTTTTAAAAAATAAAACAGTTAAGTGCATTTGCTTTACCTTAATGTATTACCTCTAGTATTCCTCTAAAGAAAGATGTCTTTAACCTGCCCTTTCTGTTCAAAGCTTCCCAAAAAGTCGATGGGAACTCTGAGGAGGGAGTTTGCCTGGCAGTGATGCAGAGAAGCAGCTCTGGGCTGAGCTCAGTGAGGCTGATTTGCCTTTCCACAGCTGCCAGAGGAGGTGGGAGCCTTCCTGGGCTGCTGGTGAATACAGCGTGGAGCAAAGGGGAATGGGCATGGAGCTGGGATCAGCACAGGGGAAGGAGCTGGCTGAGGTGCTTGCCCTGATGGACTGCCAGGGAGGGGCTGAAACAAAGGAAAAGGGATGAGTATTGCATTATTATTTTTATTTTACTGCTGTTGAAGGCCGTGGTGCTCCCTGCAGGGTTTGCAGTGTGTTTGGAGGCAGGGAAGGTGATGGTTTCTGTCTGCAAAATACCAGCGTGGGCAGAAGGTGCCCTGGTGCCTGGGTGATGCCAAGAGGTTTCTGCTCACAGCTGAGGCTCTCTTGGTGCTTTCTGGGTGGTGTGTTCAGCCCAGAGGGCCCTTCCCTGCATGGCCAGGGGGTGCTGAGTGCTGGGATCAGCTCCCACCCAGAGCTGACCTAGAACAGCTCCTGGCACTGCACGGCCCCAGCAGGACAGGAAACAGCTCCGAGGCAGAGAAAGAAGCAGCAATCACACACTGCTGGAGCCTATTACCATATATCTGTTCCATTCTCATGGCTCCTGTTCTGTGCACTTGGAGTGCATTGTCTATAAAGAGCACTGTTCTTTAAAACATTTGGATTGCTGTTGATGCTGTCTGGTTTCTTGGAAAGCTTGTTGGTGAATGCCCCTTGGAACTGATCTTGTGCTGGCCATCCCAGCCACTCTAGGGCAGCATCACTCTCCTTTCAAACTTCTTTATTGGCATCTCTGGTCGTCACATCTCACAGTTCAAAGATTGACTTCTCTGACTCAATTACTTTGTGCATAAAATGAAGGCTCAAGTCAGAACGAGAGCAGGTGGATCTTATAGTGAACTTTATTTTCCATGCTTGGTTTAGACAAAATCCAGACATGGCTAAAGGTTTGCGTGTCTCTCTAAAGAAAACTGAAAAAACAAATGAAGTGAAATTCACAATATCTAGTGCTATTATACTATATATATTCATTTATTTGTTTATTTATTTTTAGTTGAGTATAATCTCTAAATCACAGAATCATTTAGGTTGGAAATATTTTATGCCCATCATTTCCCTAGATACTCACTGGCTTTGCAGTCCTATGCATGTGATGACAGAGGATGTTTTTAAATCAAGTTACCTGAATTGGCTTTACAGCCCTTCACAGTCCTGTTGATCCACTTGGCAAAGTTTGTTTTAGAAAAAATTGTCTCCGTGCAGTCTAGATGTTCAGAATACCAAACATAGCTTTTTAATTTTTTTTTTTTTTTTGACACACTGTTTTTTCTTCCCATGAAACCAGTCTGATTACTTAGGTCCTTAAAGTTCAGCACACATTCTGGTGATTTGCTGCCTTGGGGTACCTAAATTTCTGTCTGTATCAAAAGTACTCCACCCCTCTCAACTCATACTGCCCAGATTTGAAAAATATTAAATTCCTTCATTGCTTATTCTTCTGTTTCCTCCTCAATTCTTCCAATCTTAAATGACAAAATAACCACTTTATGCAGAGTTTTGGTTTTGTTGTTTTTTTAATAAAAGTTGCAAATATAAAATGTGCAACAAATATTATTAGTTTATAACTTTACATTTTTTTTATCACACTCACAGGAGGTGTAACACAAGAACAATATGGCAAGAATTCACAGAACATCTACAGCTAATAGCCAGATCATTTCAAGAGCTAACAAAGTACAAATATAAAATGTGAGTGGGAGTTTATTTGTGTAGAAAGCCTTTTTCTTTCTTCATTTCTCACAGTTGACAGCTGTCCTAGCTGAACGACAGTTTGACTATTAGGGTTTTAAAAACGAGGTACCAAAGGGTTGTTTTCTTCTTGATCCACAAAACACAATTATGTGAAGAAGAAAAAGATCCTACACAGAGAGTGCACTTCCTCAGAGCAGCGTGAGCCGTATCTGCCCTCAAACTTCATTATGGGAATGCCAAACGTTCTCTCCACGGCAGAGCCCGTGGCTGTAGGAGCTTTATTGTCGTTTCCCTTAGCAAGTGTTGATGGATTTATGGAGGGCTTCATTAAAGATAGGCTTAAAGGATATCCGCTGTGGCCCACCTGTCTGGAGCAGGGCGCGGAGGGAAGGCGAGCGAGCATCGCGCTGCGGCTGCTGACAGCGCTGCCCTCCCCAGCACCGCTCCTGTCCCGGCTCAGCTGCTCCAAGGATCAATTCAGGGCTGAATGCACCTCGTGTGGGCTGGGGGCACACCTTCAGTGATCCCACACTGCTGCTTTGGGGTCCCACCCGTGGTTGTGTTTCCTTTACTCCCAGTGCTCCTTCCTGGCCGTGGCTCCGGAGTGCCACGTTCACTGCAGTGCTCTTGTCAGAGCTCAGCGCCTCCAAGGATCAATTCAGGGCTGAATGCACCTCGTGTGGGCTGGGGGCACGCCTTCAGTGATCCCACACTGCTGCTTTGGGGTCCCACCCATGGTTGTGTTCCCCTTACTCCCAACGCTCCTTCCCATCTATGGCTCTGGAGTGCCACGTTCACTGCAGTGCTCTTGTCCGAGCTCAGCACCTCCAAAGATAAATTCCAAAGGTGAGCACCTCGTGTGGGCTGGGGGCACACCTTCAGTGATCCCACACTGCTGTTTTGGGGTCCCACCCGTGGTTGTGTTTCCTTTACTCCCAGTGATCCTTCCCGGCCGTGGCTCTGGAGTGCCACGTTCACTGCACTGCTCTTATCTGAGCTCAGCGCCTCCAAAGATCAATTCCAAAGATGAATGCACCTCATGTGGGCAGAGGACACACCTTCAGTGATCCCACACTGCTGTTTTGGGGTCCCACCCGTGGTTGTGCTTCCCTTGCTCCCAATGCTCCTTCCCGGCCGCGGCTCCCGAGTGCGGAGCTGAGCCCGGGCATGGGCAGCTCTGGCAGGTTTGCTCTTATTTTGAGGGATTGAATGTCAAATCCAAGGCTGTTTCAGGGCTGCCTCGGGGAACAGTGATGTTTCACAGCACCAAACCCACCTCTTTGCTCGTTGCTGGTGGGAGTGAATCAGGAGCACTGGGAATTATTCCCGTGTTCATGTAAGTGCTGCACGTTTGCCCTTAGCAACCAAATCCCTTCTCCTGCCTTCCCTACAAACAGGGCAGCCCTGCAAACAGCCCTGAAACAAAGCCCCAAATACCGTGTGCAATGGGCTGTGCTTTCAGACAAAGGAGGTGCACCCTGGTGTTTGTAAAACATGTACTTACGACATCAGATAATAACAGGTACAAAGAATAATGGCACAGCTCAGGCTGCCTGTGGAATCATAAACATTTTGTTCAACCAGTTACACACCTTTAGTCTCAGCCAACTCCTTAGATGTCAGAATTCTCCCTATTTTGATACTCATGCTTAGGGGAAAAGATAAGGTAAACAAACTCAAAAGTAGTTCCAAAATAGAATTAATCTTTCAGCTTATAAAAAGTCAAACAGAATATTATTATTTTTATGGCCTTCCTCTGTGTTCATCAAGAAAAAAAAAGGAGTCCTATGCATAAAAAGCTCAATTATTTATTTAGTAGCACAACTCTAATGGAAGAAAATTTATAGCACATTGTGCTAAATCAGTAATGAGCACGATTTGCAAGTGCATTGTCAGCACCAGCAATCCATTGTTTGAGTGGGAAACTGGCACTAGGACTTGCTCCTTGAAGAATATGGGCACTCCCCCAAAATAGAGTTTATTTACATGTTCTTTAATCAGTGGAGCTTGGAGACCTGGATGGGTTTGAACACCAGTGGGGCCCTGGAAGGATCAGGTGTGGGGAGAAGTTGGTGTCACGGGGATAAGGAGGGCACAAAGTGTGCTTGTGCTGCCTGCTCTGGGAAAAGATGTGAAATCATCCCAACCAACAGCCTGGTCCAACCCTTCATGGTAAAAATGGGGGCTCACCCTTGGACTCTCTCTGCAGGACAACCTCCGAGGGAGCCAAGTGGTCCAGATCTGCTTCGAAGCCAAATTACTTGGTGGGGATGAAGGGGGAGCAAGGGAGGGATATAAAACTTCTTGCTGTGCTGTGGATTTAATCCTCTGGGGGAAAAATGTCCTGGCAGAAAAAAACAACATAGATAATGATTTAAAATTATGGAAAACAACTCATCTCCTTTTAATTAGCACTATGAATTATGGAGCTTCCAGGGCTCCTTTGTGAGCCTCAAGTTCTGTGCTTGCAAAAATACAGCATCAAAGCAAGCCAGTGGCATCAGAAAAACCAAAATAGGTTTTATTTCACTTGATTTAACAAATCTAACTTCTCAGTCTGAGCCTGGAGGTTTTCCCTTGGGCATTCCTTCTCAATAGGAGAATGAAAATCAAAGGCTTGGAAATCAGGAGAGCTCCTACCTGCTGTGAGTGCTGAGATCACAAGTGAATCTTTACAGCAAAGCTGATGTTATGCCAGAAATATATCAAGGAGTGGGTTTAGCCCATTGGGCTGCAGCCTGGTCTGCATCCTTCAGAGTGATTTTCTAACTGAAAATCAGAAGTGTTTCAATACAAGGCAGAAAATCAGAGCCCCCTTAAGGGAGGCTTTGAAAGTTTGTGTGGCTCCTCAGATGCTGTGTGAGAAAGGCTGCAGGGCATCCCTTTGCTCCCCTTGTAGGATTACTGGGATTGGGAGTCACCCTACAACACTCAGGTGTTTTTTCTCCCAGGTTCTGGGATGTTGGGTTGGGTCCTGTGCAGGAATGAGATGGAGGAAGTTCAGCTGCTCCATGTAAATTGAGGGATGTCATTCATTTCTGTCTGATCACAGTGATATCAACAGCCAAAATGTGGTGCTTAAAACAATGTTGGATGTTTTAAAACCCAGTGCCACCTTCACCTCAAAGTAAATAACAAATGGCATTTGATATTTGATAAAGTTTTATTCTAATGGAGGCTGGAGGCTTGGATTAGCATTTCAGCCTGTATAGCACTGGGGCAGTGCTTTTGTGGCAAAGTTGTGACTCCTTTTGGTCAAGTACAACGTCCTGTTTAGGTTCTTCAGTTGCTCCTTTTATTAAATTACCATTGCAGTGAATTCTATCATCATGTCCTTTCATATTAAAAATATTTCAAATGTTGAATATGAGAAAAAATAGAGCAAATACGTTTCATGAGCTGAAGGGGAGGAGAAGGGATTTCTGTTTCTACTTCAACTGTCCCCATGAGGGGATAAGTACAGTAGATTGGGCAATAAGAAATTAAAACATGGTATTACTTAACTGAATTACAGCCTAAAAGTCAGTCCTAAAAACAGTTTTTGTAATAAGACAGCCCAGGTTAGGGTGTCATTGGAAATATCTGCCCAAACAGTCTCAGTCCTGGTGCCTGAGACTGGTGTAACTCTTCATGTGTTGCTGAAATGTCCTCATTGCAAAATGTCAGGATGACTCTGCTTCAACTGTAAGGAAAACATTAAATGACAATTGCAGTTTTTGTGCTGGTGTAATCCACAGTGTAACCTCAGCTAGAGCACAGTGAGGGCAGAAGAGGAAAGAGCTGCCCAGAAACTCTGATGTGACCTGTTCTTCTTTGCTTCTGCTTTCTATTTTTACATATATTATTCTGATTTCTTTTTCTAATGGTCTTCATTTTTCACTGGGAAAGTACTATTACCTATATTTAAGATTACCTTGAGCTCATTTCAAGATATATGCAAACATCCCTCTTCTTAAAAGAAACACAGTCAGTTTGGTATGTACTAATTTTTAGTGTGTTAAAAAAATGGTTATTTTTAACCTACACTTGTGCTTACCCACTCATCCTCTGCTGTTGGCCAGTGTGACTGTGGTATTTTAGTTCTGCAGAGCCTTGGGGTTATTTGTTAAATGAGGGATTTTGCAGACTGTTTGAAAAGGGATAAGAAATAAGCTGGCCAACACCAGGAAGAGGTTGAGAGGTTTTGGTGACCGCAGTGTGAGATGCTGAGCTGGATGTGCAAATCTGACTATTTCTGGGATCTTCATCTGCACTGGGCATTTCCTCTGTCTGTAGAGGGACACTGGAGTAAATGCTGGTGGTTTGAAGCAGGAAGAAGCTTTGCTGGCACAGGTGACAGCCCCAGCAGGTTTGCTGCCCGCCCTGCTGGGGCTGGGAGCCACTTGGGTGTGCAATGCCCAGGGCACTGGAGAGTGGCCAAAGCACCCCAACACCACGGGCACAACCAGGAGCTGGCAGGGCTGTGCTTCCAGAAAAGATCTGACACCCACGTGTGATTCCCCTCGAGGCAAATCCACCCCAAGGAGCCTTGGTCCCAGCCCGTGCCCTCCCGAGGCTCTGGCTGGTGCTGCCTGGCTGTTCATCCAGCTCCTGATGGCATTGGACTGAAATCAACCCAGCCATCAATCAGTCAATCAGTCAATCAGTCAAGGGGATCTCCCAGGCAGATGTTTTTTGTAAAATCAGCTCTTTTGCAGAGTTGCTGCCACGCTGAAAGGAAAGCGTTAGAGGGGAACACAGGATGTGATTTGTAGGGGGGGCTGGACACTGTGGCACTGGGCCATGCCTCACCGCTTCCACTGGTGGCAGCGATTTTTTCTTTGTTACTGTTGCTGACGTTTTTCAGTCACTTGGTGGTTTCTCCACTGACACAGTTTCTGGTGGCTAAGCAGATACCATGAACCTGTTAGACTTCCCCCTTTGTGGTCTTCCAGATGCACTTTAACATTGCACACTGTAAGAAGGACGTGTTATAGAATTATTTGTCTTGACGAATTTTTTTCATGATGGTATCTCTAGGAGTGTGTAATTCATGTGACCAGGACCATGGCAGGACCAGTTTCTCATCTGCCTTAGGAAATACATCTTTGCCACTGGGAATTGGGTTTCTCATGTCCAGATGAAGAACAAAGTCAACAGCACAGAAAGTACATGGGCGGGATATGAGCAGGGTGTGCAGTGCTTAAAGGATTCTTTTGCTTTCTTGTTTGTGGCAAAGAAGAACATGAAGACATGGAGATGATGGGGAAAATGGAGGTAGAAGAGTCTGAGTGAAGCAAGATGAGTGGATGGGGATGGAACTGGTGTCAAAGGCACATTGGGCAGAGTTTAGCTGGGACAGGAACATGAAGCAACGTGGTGGCATCCAGGACTCCTGTTTGATAAAATACAAGCACATAGCTTTTGTAACACAGTGCTTTTTTTGAATCTGATTTGTACACTTAGATTTAATAAAGATTTAGTCACCATGAATGTAAAAAGACGCTTCAAGTCATAAACAGAACAGAAGTGCTGAATCAATTTGTGGCTAGATTTGCAGAGGACATGTGAATTGGGATCCAGAAATGAGCGTTGCCAGGAGTGGGTGAAGGTCGCTGAGCAAGAAGGGTGCGAGCAGCAGCGGCACCGCAGAACACAGAACACCGCAGAACATAGCGTGGTGCAGGGATGGCGTAGAGAAGGGGAGCTCAAGCTCGCGGCTCTGCAGTGGCTGCAGGTGGCAGAGGACACAGGGATGTGGTGCGGGCCTTTCGCCCGGGCTGAAGGAGAGGAGGGCTCCGGTGCAGAGGTGCTGAGCCCGGAGAGAGAGCGGGGAGCGGAGACGGGGCACCGGGGGAAAGGGGCAGGATGGGGCGAGGTGCACGGGGTGCGGGGATGGGGCGAGGTGCACGGGGTGCGGGGTTACGGGCA